>JAGDQP010012060.1:0-24852 GCA_022664845.1 Lepisma saccharinum
AAAATCTGAATTGGATTTGTATCGTATGTGCCTTCTTAGACCCTCACTTGAAAAAAAAATATATCTGAATGGGCCCCCCCAAAGTTACAGAGAAATCGACGCCCTTGGGTCGCTGGCACGAGGATGTGATAAAATGGAGGTCGTGGTACGAAATAGGTTAAGAACCACTGTCTTAAATCACGTTTAATACGAAACTAGTGTACCCGTGCTGCTCCGCAGCATTTTAAAATAAGGGAATTGGATAGATAAAAAGAGAGGTAATGAAGTATTAGAAAAGAAGAATGTTGTAAAATAAAGGGCAAACACAGAAGATAATAATAATATCATAACTCAGTAATTATTATAGAATAAAAAATATAAAATACTCTTTAAATTTACCAAACTTTTTTCCAAGCAATGTTAGCGGGGCGTCAATCTATTGGTTTTAGTTCAATTTTTACATTCTCAAAAGACCTAGAACACGATAGTGTTATATACAACAGGCAATGACTGAAAAGAGTTTCAGGCAAATATATGCTTACAATATTGAGGGTGAGGGGTCTTATTTATTGTCATACAGAATGCAAATTGAATTTTAAACTGAATTGTTTTGGAAGAAAATGGAAAAGTAGAGTCAGATGGCGATAAATGAAAGCGAAGAAGAGGTAATCTTTAGTTAACATTAACGTCAGTTGTAATTTGTAGATCTAAGAAATTATCACATATTTTGTGACGAATTATTTTTTTGTCATTATGTAAGCCTTGTTCTAAGTTAAGTTCCTCGAAAACATCGCCATAGATCATCCTTCTTTCAGTTCTAGAATATATGGTGATAAGCCGCTCGTGTCTAAACTGTCCAAAAGTTCAGCGGGTATTGTAGAATTTCAGTTTCATCTTCAGTAGCTTAAGAATTTACCCTGAAGTAGGATTTTGATCTTCCAGGACGCCGATCAAACCTTTTGAATTTAGCGTGTTAAACTACTGACCCAGAGAAACTGGAAATAGCTCAGACGATGCAATATCCTTTCCGTAAGTGTCAGTGATGATATTAGTTTCTGAGAAGATACAGGCTGGCAAACCAATAGAATATGACTTCCTAGAATACAATGACAGATACCAATCTTTTATATAAAAAATTAATCAATGAAAGTTCTTCTGCGTTAGCTCCCACATTTTTACCTACTTACGTCTGAGCGACTGGAGAAAAGAATTTGAAACTATTTTAAATATAGATAAGCAAAGAAAACTTGAAGACGTTCCTTGAAAACGGTCAGAAAATATCTTTGCAAGATTCGGAATCGAACCGAGTACCTTTTGCACCGAAATCCAAAACGTTAGTGAATGCACCACGGAAACAGTTGAAACAGAGCCGGGTCCGAGTGCACTTTATACGATAGTTCAAGAAAGGATTAACAGAGTGCACTCGACTATTATGTGCGCGGCTCCGCAAAAACATCCAGAAGGAGAGGGATGCGAATGGTTCGTAACATACCTAGGCTTTTTAATTTTATTTATGACTTTAAAGCATCGAAGGCTCAGGCCGGTTTGGGGAGGGGAAGGGAAGCGAGAAGATGTCGACTAGGGCCTAATTTGAAAGTACCATTCCGGAATTAGCCTGGTGTGACAGAAAGAAACCCTAGAGAAACCTCAGTCAGAATAGTCGGCCGCTGAAACTCTACCCAAGGCCTCCCGAATGCTAAGCCAAGGCCTCGGGCTCGAGAGTCACGGCCGCTTGATAACAAATTTGTGTGTAAATACGAAAATTAAAAAATAAACATTCATGAAAATCGGTTCAGTAGAAACGGCTGGGCGACTGGACAAAGCTTCTGCAGAAAAGATTCTCATAAGAAATAGAAAGGGAGGAAAATGAAATTCTGTTTTATTCAAAGTTGATGAAGAGAAGAAGATTGCGAATGCTTCATTACATATCTAGGCGTAATTAGCAACATTTTAGAAAAGGAAAATCACTCAAATCGGTCCAGTGTAAACCGCTGGGCGACTGGACAAAGGTTTTACGAAACTATTTTAAATATATTTTAATGTTTTCAAACATTTTCCGACAATTTTTGGATTTTTCAAAAATTTTGTATTTTTGAAAATGTTCCTCAAAATCCGACATTTTTGGATATTTTTTTTAAAACAATGAAAATGTGTTTTTGAATATGTTTCCGAAAATCAGGAATTGATGGATTTTTTGAAAATTATCCCTAAAATTCATAGCAAGTGGGCCCGTCTGGTTATCTTAATAAATCTTTACAATCCTTTTTCATTTTCCAACACTCCATGAAACACCTTCCATCATTTAAGCACAGAACCGTTCCAGGATTTTCTTCAATCACGGCAGGCACGGGATTGCACCGTCATTATAGCCCCTGCCTGACATCTTCCAACACCCTTTCCCCTCCCGAATCCCGGGATGAGCCTTAAATGCATAAAGGCTGTAAATAAAATTCAAATTCGAAAATGAAGATAGCAGTTTAATATTTCGTTTTACTTTTTACAGTGACATTTATAGTATTTCACTTTTCTCCCTAGTGCTTTGATATCCCATTCCATTTTTTAAATTTACATAGGAAAATAGATTTAATGAGCTTTCAAAGAAAAAATACTGCAGTCCTAAAGCTAAAGTACCGCCCGTTGGTAAATAAAATATGTTGGAACCATTCAATGGGACAGTTACCAATACTCGCTTACTCGTGGTGGGCTGCATGCTTAACTTGGTAAGTTTTGGGGGCTGCACCCCTTTATCGTAACCATAATCTCTGGGTGTCTGCACCTCCACGGAGCAAATATGCTGTATCTGTTACAACCACCACCACCACCACCACTACTACTACTACTAATACTCCTGCCAGATATTACTATAATGATTTAAAATTGAACATACATATTTTTATTTACAACATTCCACATTTAAATTAAAAAATTTATTGCCCACCCACTGGTGCGGAGTGAATAAAATATGTTGGCAACAGTCATTGGGGTGTCACCAATACTCACTACACCGTGGCGAGTTGCGCCCTTAACATCGGGAGTTTTGGGAGCTACGTCCCCTTTATCGTAACCAGACTCTAAGAGGAACTGCGCATGTTAAAGATCTGCTCCCATATCCTTCGGGGCTTGAGACCCCATAGAGGAGTTTTGATACATTTATTGTAGTCTACTCGTGATGGTACACCTTCATACCAAATTTCGTTTCTTTAGTTATGGTGGTTTGGAAAATTACTTTTTCGGCGGACATTATTGGATTAAGACGGCGACTTTTTTAAAACGTTTTCTTATATTATCGTGACCTACTCGTGCTGGTACACCTTAATACCAAAATTCCTTTCCTTAGTTATGGTGGTTTGGAAAATGCCTTTTGGCGGCCATTTTGGATTAAGATGGGCGACGTTTTAATGTTTTCTTATATCATCGTGACTCACTCGTGATGGTACACCTTCATACCAAATTATGTTTCTCTAGTTTCAGTGGTTTCGAAAACGCCTTTCTGAGCGGCCATTTTGGATTGACACTTCTTCTTCAGTTGAGACTTGACTGAGAGGAATGAAATTTATTGATGGCTCATCTACGTGTTAATCCGGATATTTTAAAAAGAATCATCAAAATCGGTCCAGTAGAACGGCCGGACGGACTGGACAAAGTTTGTGAAAAAATATGATAAATATTCCGCATAAGGAATACATAGAGGAGAAAACTCAAATACTTTTCCTTCAGTTGAGACTTGACGGAGAAGAATACGGTTTCGTGATGCCTCATTTACATGTAAAGTGGAACATTAAAAAAATGAATGATCAAACTCGGTCCAGTAGAACGACCGGAGGACTGTACAAGGGAGAAAACTCAAACACTTCTCCTTCAGTTCAGACTTGACGGAGAGGTATGCGGTTTCTTGTGGTTTAATTTACGTGTTAAGCTGGATATTTAAAAAAGAATGATCAAAATCGGTCCAGTAGAACGGCCGGACGGACTGGACAAAACTTGTGAGAGGAATACATAGGAGAGAACACTTAAACACTTCTCCCTCAGTTCAAGCTTGACAGAGAGGCTTCCGGCTTATTGATGGCTCATCTACATGTTAAGCCGGATATTTTTTTAAAAAATGATCAAAATCGATCCAATGTAAAGGCCGGACGGACTGGTCAAAGTTTTAGCAATTTTTTAAAATATATAGATGATTAGATCACTCCCTGTTTTACTGTCACTTTCGTGCATAATTCCTACACGGAGTCGCTCGCTAAATTTCTCACGTTTCATCTGTAAACATCCGAAAGTGGCAGACTGTTTCTTAGTTAACTGTGATAGCGATGTTGCCAAATTAATAAGATTTCCAAGTTTACAAACATGCATGTATGACGTTTCTTAAGAAATTGTTTTCTTGGGCTTGTTTCAACAAAACAGCATTACTATAAGATCGAAATTTGCAATGTGATTTTCCCAAAATCGTGCATACAAGTGACGATACGTTCATGAAGAATATTATAATCCTGAACATCATCAATCCTGGACACTGAACTACAAGGAACACTTTGTGCCTGCAAGTGTATATACTTCCGCTTCGTCGTGTCATTTATAACGGGTTTATCTAAGCGTGCGGAACGTATTGCGGTACATATTTGTAATATACTAGTGGCGTATACGTGTTGATAGTACAACAGGAAGGAAAGTGTGATAAAATAAATATATCGTAAAGTGTAGTTCAAGGACGTGCAATTGTAACTGTTACTTCCGAAGGTGCGACAGCACTCGCAGGAATGACATAAGAAAACAATTGGACCTTTTCGTGCATGTTATGCAGTGTATTTTATTTTGTTTTAAGTCGAACGTTCAGAGTCGTATTTTAGTCTGCTAAATTCGTGTTTCTTAATTTTGACATTTTACTGTACATCAGAAGTACTTTCAGTGAGTCTTATTGTGTGGAACTACGTAACTTTTTGTTCGGCTATGACAGCGTCTACGAATATATATTATAAGACTGTAAGTATATCCTGGTTTGTGTTTATTTTACACATATACCAGTGTCTTATTTTTGGTTGTAGACTATGCTCCTTTCAGCGAATCTTGCAGCCTTTCAACAACTCAAAATCTGTTAATTTAACTTCGCATTACGGTACCCATAATTTTCTATCTCATTGTTAAAATTGAAGCTTATTCGTACTTCATCAAATGCACCCTTGTCCATGATGTACAGTGAACAGCCGAGACCGTGCTACAGAAAAATCCAAGCATGCATATTTTATACATATGTAGGGGTTGACACTTTGTAGGGGTTGTCAGCTATCTGTTCCCCCTTTTTGATATCCTACGTTTGATGGATGGAATTTAGATACTCCCCTCATAACACAAGTCCCTCATTGGACGAATCCCAGCGGCAACCCATCCTGAGTGAGGTTTTTATGGTTTTGTTTTCTCATTCTCACCTGACAAATTACAGGATGGGACCTACAAACGGAAGTCCCGGCTGCCTACCAACATCCTCCTCCTACCTTATTTCGCCATGAGCCTGAGATGCCGAAAAGCCATAAATACAGACTGTTGCAAAATAACACCGACAAAACCACCTTAAGAGATTCCTGACAGGAAAATAAAAAAAAAGTAAGACTATGGACCGTCTAGGGAAAATGAACTGTAGAGTTGGATATTTCCAATACCATTAACAGTAGAATTGCGGTGGCATGGTACCCTCAAAAACTTGATACCTGCTCTATTCAAAAATGCATATTCCAGAATTGTGCAGTGGGGGCGCAAGGGAAAGAAAATAGGGGATTCCCAGAAATTCTCTGAAGTAAAGTCCAGATGTGTGAGGACTCCTGCCTTAAGGTGTTGGTGTTCGGGATGGAGAAATAAGGGGCTCCGCGGTGCCAGGAAGTAGTGAGTTGTTTTCATACAAATACATACTTTCGTCAATCAAACTTACAAATAAAATTTATTCATTTGTCCTTGGAATAAACTAATTGAATGCCTCTATGCAGGCAAGCGCTGTGACCAAATCGAAAATCACAACTTAAATATATTAATGCAAACTTGTTAAATATATACCAGTTCGTTAATTATCATAATTTTTATGCTTAAAATTCAATAATACATTTTCCTGAGAGTTTCCTCGATTTTCTATTGGAACCTGTCCCGTACTGACATTTTACAAACCTCGCAACCATATCCTCTATGTTTTGCTCTGTTTATGGATCACATTTGTGACTGTCTTATCGATAACTGTAGCGTTCGTCTCTGTGCCGATGACTGCAAAATGTTTCACACCGTATCACCCACAGACGTTACTACTCTGCAAAATAGCCTAACACGCTTAGAAAAGTTATGTACTGATTGCCAACTTAATCTCAACATGTGCAGCTGTTAGATTCACTTTAAAAACAAATACCATCATGACATCCTGTCAAGTATGCAACCAGATCATAACTTGGGTTCAACGTTATGAAGTTTTCGGCATTGTGTTTGACAGTAAATTAACTTTTCCTAATCACATTGGTGCTGCTATAGTTTTACGTCGCCAAAAATGGAAAATTTACAGGAAAAATGGAGTTCGTGGGTAAGTAAAGGAAGGTGTCTTATGTAAAATTGGCGCGGCGCTGCTTGTCTAAAGTTCCTAATTACTGTAAATAACGAAGGTTTCTTACCGGCTTAAAAGGGCAAGGTTCGGTCATTGTAAGGAAAAAACGATATGAAAACCGATCGCAGCGCCATGAATACGACTCCCTTGCGTTTGCAAATTAGCAGGAAACAGTGGTAACCTCTTGTAGTCGCGTGTGCAATAAAAAAAGAACGCACCTGACCTTAACTAACCTCCGAGTGCCCTTGGTCACTACTTTTATTAAATTTCCTAATGCGTGTAAATAACAAAGATTTCTTACCCGCTTCAGAGTGCAGTGTTCGGCCATTGAAACAGTGGTAACCTTCTGGAGTCGCGTGTGCAATAAAAAAAAAACCATCGCACCTGACCTTACCTAACCTCCGAATGCCCTTGATCACTACTTTTATTAAGGTAAGTGTGTCTATAAGTATATCCAAAGCATTGTAAGTTTAAATGAGGGAAAATCCTGAAAACGTGCGTATATAGCCCAAAGTGCATATAGTGTAAAAGTACCGGAATGGGATGTTCAAGCCGCGATGCGCCCAGAAATTTAGCTTTCGGAAGTGAAATAGAAATGAACAGTGAAAATCCGAACGAAAATTATCAAGTGGTTGTCTGGCGACGTAAAACTATAACTGCACGATCACATTGACTATATCACCTCCAAAGTTATGAAGACCCTAGGTCTAGTACGTAGGTACGCTGATCTGATATTACCAGCATCCTCACGAAGATATTTCCTAAGCTGTATATTTCCGATTGTTGGTTATGCCTCTATTTGATCCATGACAAGTGATAATAATCGCATATGGTTGGTTAAAAATCATGAATTTCTTAGTCAGATGTCCTTTAGTATCTGACATTCTTTCCTACCTTTAGTATATGACCTTCCTACTCGCAGCAAAATTTCCGGTCTTAGTTTTTTTTATAACAATGAACTGAAATGTCCGCACAAATGATCTTCTCACCTTGTTTCAGTTACGTGTTCCGAGATCTAATAGCAGGTGCAATGAATACTTTTGCATCAGAACTCCAAGGTTATCTCTAGAAAAGAAATCATTTTTAATCATACTTCCCGCACTTTTAACACCCTTTTGACTTATGAAACTTCTTGAAAGTAAGTTAACTTAATAATCAGATCTATTGTATTTTCTTATATCTATTATACTTGTTTTTGTTCATGTTATAGTGTTGTTGTTTATATTGGCTGCTTTTGTTGCTTTTATATTATTTCCTATGGAAAATGGCTCCACTAAGATATGTACTTTTCATTAATAAATAAAATAATGCTATGTTCCATTTTTCCTCAGTTTTCAAAAATCACGGGGGGGAGTATGGATCAGACTAATGGACACTCTTAGTTTGTTTTTATGGGAGCTAAGCAGTTGTTAGTTGAATATATATCCTCTTGTAAGTGTAATTTATTTTGTAGTACTGCATATATGATTGTAAATAAAAATAGAGCGCGGCTCCTTGAAAACCTGCAGTACACGAGACTTCGATTTGTCTTTCATTCCTCTCACCCGACACTTCTTTCTGACCGGGTCTCTTTAAGTGCCCCAAATATGGAAAAGAGTTTGCGCAAGTTTTCCTGAATAAATTAGTTGAATTGAATGTTGTTTAAGGCTTGTAGGCAGCTTTGGCTCAGACCGAATGGATGATGGTGATAGGAGAATTAGTGGAATGAAGAAAGTAGAAAGAAACGGGAGAACCCCGAGAAACCCCATACATACGGTGTTTCTCCGCCACAAAGCTCGCATGGCACGAGCAGAGATCGAACCAAGGCCCCCAGGCACGGTGGTCCAATAAAGTGAATTAGAAAGACACCCTCAAAAAATGTATATCTGGCATTTTATCAGGTGTTACATTATCATTATCAAAATACCGCCTTTGACCCAGATTACTAAATTCCGATACTGGATATTATGGTTTCCTTGACTGACCCAAGGGGCATGAACATTTCTTACGTACATTAGGTTGAGGTTGCGGTGAGTTGGAATATTACTTACTCAAGGAGTCGCCGTGGCTCAGGCAGTAGTACGTCTGACTACGAATCGAGCGGCCCGGGTTCAAATCCCGGCTAGGACACTTGTCTCACAATGTGTCCATGCCTGGCGCTCTAAGGTGCACTCAGTGTCTTATCAAATTGAGTACCAGAGTGTGCCTAGCGTCAGGTGGGGTGACATTGGGCAAATTTCTACGAAAGATTTTTAAATGCTCAGTACTTACATCTTATCATAGTTATAGCATGATGGAAGATGCCAATATTAATTAAATGGTGTTGTTTTTTAATACAATATAGTCTTCTTATCAAAATGTGTGTGTTCAGTAATGAGGGAAAAAAATGAAAAACTCATTGTTGAGGTACGAATTTTTTTGACCTCCCAAAGATTACCTTTAATTTTCCCCTCTCAAAATCAATGATATTTCTTGCCGCAACTTTGCCATTTATAATGATAAAATCACCATTCCAAAATTCGTATGTTGTAGAAACTTTGGGCTTTTCATATGGGATAGCCCAGATTCAATCTCTGCTAAGTGCAGAGATATACAGGCAAAAAGCATAATGCCCAATGTCACCCCGATTGGAGGGGTGACATTGGACTATACTATACTGAGTTACTGTTCCACAAAAATGGTAAGGTTTCAGCTTTAGCTGTTGAGTACATCTGAAAAAGCATAAAATTTCTATACAAATTTGTTCAAACGATATTTGAGAAAAAAAAAATTGCCCAAAGCCCCCATCTGACGGTAATATTCTTGGACACCTTGGGAGGTAAAGACGGTGGAGCATGGGACTGACCACCCCACTCCAGTTCGTGCTCTAGGTTGAGAATATGTGGAGCGTTACCTCCACATCCCCCATGCGCCGTTCACTTACCTACTCTATAGCTTACGAAACTCACAAGTTCACCGCCGAATATAACGCTTCATTCATTTACTGCGTAACTAACGTTGTTTCCGTCTGGAGCTCTAATGAAGCCGCCATTTTTAACCACTTATAACATGACACATGTAATTCTGCCAAATGGCAAGTATACAGATTGTTGTAACCGATAGGTTATGCTTACGTATTTATGTTTCCATCTGTCTGTATTATAATAACAAGGTACATTTATGGATGCTTTCTGAAATTTCTAGTACTATTAAACTCTATTTTCATGTTTCAGATTCGTTGTTGTATTTTCGTACCGATATTTAAACCAAGTCTCTTCCTTTCTTCTTCCAGGGAGATTGGATATCATATCTCTAATGCTGTCGACAATTAAGCGCACAGTTCGAAGCCAGTCTTCGAACAGCTATGAAGACCTTGATGGCAAGTCAGATCCTGGCCAGGCCATGGATTCCCTGCGAAATGGAATTCTTGATGAGGATCTCAATGATGATATTCCAGATCCAGGCCATGAGATCGAGATGACAACGGTGTCCGTTGTACCTGATGGTAAGTCATGGGTACAAGATTCTTTCTGTGTACTACTGGGGCCTGGAACAAAATCGCAGAACACGTCAAGGGCTCAGGTTCTCTGTCATTATTCAGACTGCTCAAAGAGTTTCTTTCCCAGCACACAGGCTAAAATTTCGTTTGACATACTACCTACATACATACACACTGACATTTTATATCATAATTCTTGTGTTAGTACGTAAATGTAGGTAGATTTTCCTTATATATTCTTTTTCGCTGTGTCATTATATTATCGTATAGGGTAGGGTGGAGTAGAATGGGTATAATTTGATTGATTGAATTGTTATTAACGTCCTCCTAAACGAGCTGGTAAGCTACTAAGGACAGGACCTACAGTTTAACGTGGGCTCCGAACCACTTGTGTCTCCACTGGGAAACGAACCTTGTTTTCAGCATGTAAAAATGTCTTCCCCTCTCCACGAACAGAGCTGCATCCCAGAATAATATTGTCATTTTCAGGTTCGTTGATGAATTGCTGGCATTCATCACTCTTCATTGCAGTAACAGTCATTTTGTTCTGTAAAGTGTAGGGGAGGGAAATTTAGGCTTTCAGAAATTTCGTGGTACAAGGCAATCGTAACAAAGTGATTGGACATTGGATATGTTGTACATAAGTCACTAATGTTTTTGCAAATAAAAATGTGTTGGTAAGGTGACAGTAAGCAAAGATCCAAAATGGGGGAAACTGGTATACTCACACCTGGTCAATGGGGTCAAATGGGTATAACCGAAATTAGGCTTTGAAAATTCTTGTACAAGTTTCACATGAACTGAAAATGCTTGTTTGGTTTTTTTTCCTTGTTTCATCAGGAAACTTGTTTTATTGAGCATTATTTTAGTAGTGTGTAAGGCAAAACCTTTATTTCAAAGCCTGTTATCGAGATATTGATGACATAGGCCCACAAGTGGACATGTTATTAGAGTTATGTCAACTCCAGCCTTAAGTAACCGTGGAATCTATTCATTTGCTTAAAGAAGTGAAAGTTCCTTACAAGTAGCCTAGCACGCTTCCTTTTGTTCTGTTCTTTTTTTTGTTTTTCTTAACATGTATCAGTATTTGTAGTCTAGGTCTAATGTTCTACAATGCAAAATAATTAGGGACTATTTATGTTTGTTTGTGTGTATTTAACTCTTGTCATTGTTTGGACACGTGAAAAGTATTGTACAAGCTTTGTTGTACAACAGTTGCAATAAACAAAATGCAATTTACATTGGTTGTTTTTCTCGTAGAAAGAATAGAAAAACAGTTTTGGAGAGGTCTTGAGTGTACCCATTTTTCCCATGAAGAGTGGAAGAATATATACTCACTGACCATTGAAATGTAATGAAGAAACACATACGCATTTTTTTTTTTATATCGTTTTTTGAGCTATTTGAGTGATTTAGGTAAACCTTGTACACATATTCATATGCACAACACGTGAAATGTTCTAATACACACACTTGCTTTGTACTGTAGTAATACTTACGACAAGGATTACACTACCCTACCCTTTTTGTTTATTTTCCAATTTGTTCATATATGATTTATTAGTATTTAATTATTTATATTATGTAAATTTAATGTGCAAGTTTCGGATGGTTGAGTGGGAGAAATGGCCTTAACTCTGCCATTTAAAATAGAAGTAAATGAAACAGTCCTTGACACAACATTGATGTTCAAAAGGCAGGTAAATGTGGATGAAAAAGGAAAGAGAATTCAGAAAAGTTTGAAAAAATAAAGACGTTCCTGTAAACAAAAGAGGTACACGTAAGTGTTTACCGTGTGCAATAAATGTGCCAAAAAACTGCATCGCATAAAATTCTTACGAGATGCAGGACTCGAAATGGACTGGAGCAGACCGCGACGCTGTTCGGACCTTCCCGTTCGGCCTCGTCGTCACTATCATAATCATGGAAAAAAAGAGAAGATAAATCGTTCCGTTTCGTCAAAATTTCCATTTCAAGCCCTGGAAAGATGGGCAAACATTTAAGGGTATTTCTTCAATAAATTTGAAACAACAGTCTTTTTCACTTGCATATATCGTCTCCGATTTTACAATACCACCAAACAGTCATTTTGGACAAATTCACTTTTCTGTATGTTTCGTTTCGCATTCTGTCAAGGCAGCTAGCTATCCCCGAAGTAGTTCTTTGTTTCTCCAACAGATGGCTGTGTAATATCGATAAGAGTAGTTCCGCGTATGCCGAACATCAAATTTGGAACAGATTTTTTCTTCCTCCTGTAAAATTTACATTTTGCTACTTAGGCGGTATTGTACAATCTGTGGTCCAGACGTTTCGTATTGATGAAAGAATAGTTTTATATTACAAGAACTGAAGCTATATTCAAAGCTAAACAGTGTCTTTATACTCATAATAAAAGCCAAACCATATTAGAACCACAAGCCTTATAATATAGGAGTTGATTGTCGGCTTCTTTCGGAACAAAATACAAGTGTTAAATGTAACAAATTTAAACTTACCTAAATATCTGCCCTTGTAAATGTTGTTGTTGTCAACTCCCATGTGAAGCTTTTGTATAGCTATCTGTTACCGTCTTCAGGCACATATTATCTTAAATATTTCATTCTACTGACACGCATAGACAGCATGATTTACAACTAAAATCACAGACTATTATATATTCAGTTGCGCTTTGTTAAAAGTATCTAACGATAGTAATAGATTGTTACAGAAAAGCTTCCCATTAGACTAGACTACTACAACATTTACGAGGGAATATATTTAGGTGAGTTTATTCTTTCTCCTCCCCCATCCTGGCGTGAGTCTCAATGTCTGAAGACCATAAATAGAATTGATTTTTTTTAAAAAAAGGTAAACCTATCCCCAGTGCGATACGCACACGCCGTAAGCGGCGCATGAGGGATGTGGAGCCACATATTCTCGACCTACAGTGCGTAGTGAGGTAGGGTGATCAGTCCCACTCTCGACCGCCTTTACCTCCCCGAGATGCCCAGGAGTACCAAGGACACTGTGGTACTCAGTTTGATAGGAGGTTGAGTGCACCTCAGAGCGCCAAGCATGGGAACACTTCGAAAAAAGACTCCAGCATCCTGGCCGGGATTTGAACCCGGACCGCCCGATTCGCAGTCAGACGCGCTAGCGCGTGGTCACGGGCGACTCATTATTTATTCATTTAGGTAAGTTTAAATTTGTAATACTGACCCCCCACCCCCACCCCTTCCGTTATATCATGTCTTGTAAATTGTGCTTCTTAATATTGGGGCTATTACAATGGTTCCTTCACTTTGAGTGCTGAGTCGTAGAGGCCGTACATAAAATTCAGATTCCTTCTTTTCGATTGGTTAGGTTTTAGCCTGAAGCCTGAAGATCGTAAAGAGTACATGTTCATACTCTTCTGTCGGTACTTGACACTATTACCGACCTGCTAGTGTAGTGGTTACCGTCTCTGACTGCTGATCGTGGGGTTACGGGTTTGATTCCCGGCTCTGCCATAGTTTTATTTCCCCAAAGCGAGAAGGTCTGGAACGGTGCCCACCCAGCATCATGATATAATTAGGGAGCTGCTGTGAATAAAAGACAGTGGCGATCAGAGTTCAGATGTTCGGTTCCCCTCTCTCAACACGTCTGGTCAGCATGGGAGCAGTAGATCAACTCCTCCCTCCGAGTGAGGTCTCATCCAGTAGTGGATTTAATTATTATTATTACTTGTCACCGTGGTGTTGTATTTATGTATCTATTAAATGTAAGTTCCTTTTGCAATATTTCAGATACGTATACAGTAACCCAAGCAGTGAACGCCTTTGGGTTTGGAAAGTTTCAGGTGAAACTTTCCTTGTTTACGGGTCTCTGTTGGATGGCGGACAGCATGGAAATGACCATCCTTAGTATTCTTTCACCAGCTCTGCATTGTGAATGGCATATCAGCAGATACCAGCAAGCTCTTACAACTACAGTAAGTAGTCAAACTGTCAATTGCATTGTCGTGGATATTGTTTAGCTCATTAATTCTCATTATTACACTTTATATAAAACATTTCTTCAGCGGGCAAATAAAAGTTTGACATTTCTTGGTGGTAGATAAGCAGTAAATGTATACAAAGGTTTTGCTCTATTTAACATTTGCATGAACAAGATTCTTGTACGAAATATTTAAACATCTTACAAATATGTAGTCTCTTAACATGCGTGCTGTATTAATACGGAATTCCTTTAATTTATTTTATATTGACCTTATAAGGGATAGTACTTGGTCGGTTTAGGAGGCTTGACAGTTACGAAACCATAGCATTTCTTTCATCAACCTTCCACGGCGTTCTTCTTCTCACGTTATTTAAAAAAAAAAAATTCACTTTGCATCTCTTCACGCACATTCATGCTTTAAACCTAGAATACTCAGGGAATTTTCTAAATCTGGAATACTCAGAGAAATCTATAATCTATGAGAGGGACTCAGGTAAGTTTATGAGGTGGACCTGTCCAGAGTTGGTAAGAGCACTCCCCCGGCAAGGCGGAAATCGTGTGTTCGATTCCCACTGCTGACTGAATTTTTTCAACACGTTAATTTTAAAGAAATTATCTTTTTTCACTTGTGAAATACCAATAATTTACAAGATGCATGGACTGGGTGGTGGTGGGATTAAGGAAAAATGTTACTGTGTATTATTTACATGTTCCACTTTACTAAGTACCCAGGTTGATTGATTTAAATCATGATTTAATTTACGTTTACAATTTATGTTATAAATATGTTTATTTTTGTAATAATATGAAAAAACGAACACACACAAAACAAAAAGAAATTTTCCTAACATTACCTAATTTTTATTACGTTATATATCCACTATTTTGTTTCATTATATTAAATAGTTCTCATTGAATTGGATTTTATCTCTAAGGCGTATAGGCGAGTTTCGGTTAGACCGAATGGTTGATGGTGGGAGAATTGGTGGAATGAAGAAAGTGGGAGAAAATGAGAAAACCCACGCACACCGTTTTTCTTCACCACAAACTCCACATGGCACGAGCCGGGATCGAATCGGGGACCCCACGAACATGAAGTGAGCTCTCTACCACAGAACGACCGCGCCTTCTAAATAGCTCTCATACTTTATGGAATTTATTGTCATAAGATGTTCCCAAATTGAAAACTCTAAATGAACTAAAATATATCTTAGAAAACGGATCATGGAACATTTCGTTTGGGAGATGTAGCGTGGTAGAAAGAAGCAATTGCGATTATAAAATTTGCAGCTACTTAAGAAGGCAGAGACTTGATTTTAGAAGGAAAGCTGATAAGTAGAAACATTATAAACTGTTTGTTTTTCGAACTTAATTACGGTGTAAACACTTCTGAAATCACTTCATTCATCGTGTACCGACGAAAGTAACGTAGAAATGAAGGGTGTGAGGCAAAAACATGGTAACCCACAAATGTTTATTTTTTGAGTTATTCAGCACCCGACAGAAAGCAATTATACCGCCCGTTTAATGTTGTCCAAGTTCAAATTGTGCTCCAGAGATGGCAGCAATATTTACTTATGGTAAGCCTCATTATAACATTTTGGGATTCATAAGATGGTAACCAACAATTAAGATGGCGGGAAACGAGGAGCAGTATACCAGCTTGCCACTAAAAAGGAAAAGAATTTGTAAATTAAACATTTCTTACAGCGAGTTCAGTGAAAAGATTTATTCTTGAGTGGCTCAGGTAGCAAATATTATGGTATAAATAATAAAACATGGTAACCCACACAGCAGCATGAAAAATAGAAATTCGTTATTTTGATTTGGTACAATTATTTTTAGCCTTTATGTATAGCCTTACGTGAAAAATCAGCTTTCAGCCAATGAAAATGACTTGTGCAATAGTAAACTTGGAATTTCTTAAAAGTGTAACATTGTGGGTTACCATGTTCTTGCCTCACACCCTTCAAATGTCCTACATGCTGGGTTTCTTTGATAAAAAATATACCATATGTAAGTGATGCCACATCTACTTCCCTTTTCAAAAATATTAGTTTGTTGTAATTGCCCATTTTTCATGACTATCTTCTGTAGAGAACACCACATATCTGTGAATTTTACTTTTAGTATTTACTGGCTAAGGTATTTGAAAAGGACAAACTAACTTAGTGGCTGTATCAGTGCTGCAAGTTATTTAAATATTATTTTTTTTTATTTAAATAAAAAAAAAATCGATTTAAATAAAAAAAAATCGTCAGAAGTGATTGTTTTATCAACCCTGCTAAGAACTGAGGAAATTGGGGGGGGGGGAATTATCATGGAAAACCTGAAAAAAGTCAGAAAATTAGTAGACACCATGGCTTCAGTGTAACTATTTTGTTGAGATTACCGTAGTTCAATATATTTAGCTAAATTAAAAGTTCTTTTATAGAAAAAAAATTCATCTTCTATAATATTCTTTCTGTTTCAAAGTATTGATTATTTCAGAGAAAAACCAACAAGCATATGATCGTTTTTTGTTTAAGTTTTCTTTTTGGAACATTTTTATCAATAATATCATTAAATACTTTCTAAAGGTACTCTACCGCTTCGTTAGGGTTCTGATATTCTTTTAGTTTGTCCCAACATATTTCCTGCAGATCTTTATACATCTTATAAAAGTCGGCGTTGCAAATGTCGCGAACAATCACCGGAGTACATTTGATGTGTGATAATTCAGAATCTATATTTATATTAAGTATTGAAGATGGATGGATGCAAGTCCTCCGATACTATTGGAATCTCGTTTCTCGTAACAATTATGCTACTACTTACATTTTGTTAATATTAAATCAAAGGTTTTATCATTTTTATTCTGAACACAATTGATAGATTGCAGGTCGTACATTGCAGTGAAATCTGTAAGGGTAGAAGATATTGACCCGCCGTGCACAAGATCATGATTTGAACCTAATATTTCTGGAATATTAAAATCTCCAATGATGATAATTTTATGGTTATGGAGATTTTTAATTTCCTCGGACCTTTCTAGAAATTCGCAATAGACTTCTGTTTTAGAATTAGGTGGGAAGTACACACCAACAATGATATAAGTACTGTTTCCTCCTATTCATGCTTGAATACATACTACCTGAATATGCTCAATATGTAATATCAATTGGTTTTGCATCAAATATTTTGTATATTGCTAGTAATATCCCACCCACCACCTTTCTTATATGGTCTATTTTCCCGAAAAATATTATATCTTTGGTCAATGAACTCATTATTAAATACTCCATCAGTTAACCATGTTTCCGTTAATATAAATATTTCATAATTTGTAGCACGGAAAATTCATTCATTTTGGTATTCAACCCTTGTATAGTTTGATAGTAAAATGAGACACCTTTTACTTACTTCATCTAGCGTTCTAAGTGTATATATACTATTTTTTGTCACTTGCTATTTTCTTTAACTTAATATTTCCTGACCACTCTGCCCATAGCAAATCATAGTTCTTTCTTGACCTTCCTAGCTTTCTCCTATTTAGCGAATGACTGTGATTGACATAAATACTTGTGATTGGACCGCCAGTAGAGTAACCGAGATCCCCACAATTTAGATTCCTCTTGACTTTTCGTTTCTGCAAAACATTATCTCTATCAGTTCTCCTTACAGACTTTACAATAATACCCAGCCATTGCTTGATTTTGTGTTTTTTTTTTTTTTTTTTTTTTCAACCTATGACATGCGTCTAGTATGTCAGCACCAATACTTAAATCCAAAGCACGACCTACATTCTTTACAACTGTAACAACAGGTTCATTATGTAGTTCCGGGATACCACAGAGTTCCAGTGTTTCGTCAACTTGTATTGATCTAAATCATGTATTTGATGATGTAATTTATCAGTTTGTTTTTGTCATTTGGAGTTTTCACTTTTTAGAGCTGACATAGTCTCCATACAGGTTTTCAGGGATTCACCTTGATTCTTTAAGAATCAAGTAAGGTCAAGTCAAGTCATGCGCTAAGTTTAACGATTTTCCTAAGTCATCCTCAATTTATTTTTGTTCTACTTTTTCAAACCGTTTATTTCCTCTTTAATGGATAACTGATGTAGTTCACTCAGGGAAGGACACGTTGTTTCAGTTGAAGTTATCACTACTCATGCTACGCCGACGCGTTATCGCACAACTACTGCAGCGCCAAAGTTGATCTGAAGTGCGTAAATATTTCACATCTTCTTCAGTCAGATTTACACATGAATTATGAAATAAATTATTACATTCCCTACACTGAACTTTCTGATAAATGTCTTGGCGAGCGACGGCTTTGGAACATTTACTGCAGATGCCCATGTTCCGCTATGTGATCTGTAATATGTGACCCCAAGTACTTCTACTTAGCGATGTTGGCGGTATAGTCTAAAATATATATGCAAGTTAACTGCAGACAGTTCTCACATGAAATATATTGTTACAAAACTTTAGTGATTTGCTAACACTGTTAATTCAACGAGGTTTTCAGTTTTAGAGTTTGCAATGCTGCTTTGTTATGGTTTTTTGTTTAGAACCACTGCACATACATAGTTGTTAATACGATAAGAGCTTATTGAAATGAAGTATATATGCTCACTGTAATCTAGAATACTTACAATTGGTTGTTACACATTTTCTTCCACCAACTATCACAAATACAATACGAAATCAACAAAATATTAGAGCGCAAGTTTCACAGCACTAGCCCAACATCATGGTTTTCAACTCCATATGTACTTTTCATCTTCCTCCGGTGCGCGTCTTCAGGTGAACAACTATTATTGTGTGGATTTTGATTATTATTGTTTTTAGTGCAAGGTTTTGAACTTTACCTTTAACGGGGAAAGGCTCTAATAGCGTGCTTGCATCACCGGAGGACAGACAACGGTCCTTTACTATGATAGATCAGTATGGATTTGAATAACGAGAATCAAATGCTAGGTCACTTGACTTCACGCAAATATGCTAATTAAATGTGATTTCGCTCATGCGCTATGATTTGTAAAATCTGAACTAATTCATCACGCTCCAAATTTATACCTATACGGTGTATTTATATAAAATAGTGGTTGAACGCTTACCCTTCTTCTGCTTGGGGTCATCGGTTCGATCCCTGGTCATGCCATGTGGGATTTGTGGTGGACAAACACCGTGTGCGTAAGTTTAATCAGGGTTCTTCCGTTTTCTCCTACTTTCTTCATTCCACCAATCATCCCATCATCATCATCTATCCGGCCTTAAAAACTAAATTCAAATGGTATTTTATAATTTGCTTACCTTCCAATGTCCAGATATTCCTCGTAGCACAAGTACACAATAAAATCAGTGAGAACACTAAAGACGACAGTCGTAGTTTGGTATCGTAATAAGGATTAAAGGGAATATCAGGATAAGCAGCACGTATGACCTTGTCAGTTGTATCTTACAGGCATAATATCGGCTGTCGTAGTCAGTTGCGGAAATATTCTCGTTTTAGTGTTCTCACAAGTAAAGCTGTCGATGCTTCAAACTGCTTTTTCGATCAAGCTTAGTAGAGCAGTAGGGTATACCAGGAAACCACCAGAAAGCATGGTTAAAAGTGCTTTCGTCCATAAAGACGGGCGCAGTGGCCAAAAGTTTGATCCATAAGAGTGAATACTTATAGTGTGATGTAAGTCGGGAAAACAAACGTTTATTTGTAAAATGCTTGAAATAATGGGAAACAAATATACATGAATGGATATCGGGTCAATGGACTATCTTTTTAGAGGGTACGTTTGTCATGGCGGCCGTCTTGAATCTTGTTCGATTTTCTTAAATAGGAAGAGGGCCATGTAATATATCAGTCTGGGTTAGAATAGTACCAGAAATGCGTTAGAGAAGTCAGTTTTGCCATGAATGTATTTTTGAGAGAGAGAATGAGATGACATTAGTATGTGCAGTTGTTCTTGAAATAGTGCAAAGTGTAAGAAACAAACACCTAATGCACAAGTAATGAACACTGGGTATGTGGTCCCCAATACTCATTACTGGTAGATGGCAGCCATGGCAAACGTTTGTTTTCCGACTTAGATTACATTATTAAGTACTTATTCTTACGAATCAAACTTTTGGCTACTGCGCCCGTCTTTATAGACGAAAAGACTTTCAATCATGCTGTCTGGTGGTTTCCTGGTATGCCCTTATTCCTGTATTAAATTTGGTCGAAAAAGCAGTTTGAAGCATCGATAGCTTTACTTGTCAGTGGTATTATTGTGTATTTATTTGCGCTACTGAATACCTGGACATTTGAAGCTAACAAAATCATGTTTTTCTCGTTACAAAATCGGGATGTTCGGAAGTATGAAGTCAATTACGGAATTCCGAACACCTCCACTACGAAACCAATCATGGTACAGTGTTTATAAGTTTTAAGAGGTTACCTTCGTATCGTCTGATTAAGTTTGATTGGGTTGGGGTAACTATTATGACAGTAGTTTCTAGCCATGTGTTCATTTAGGCTTTTCTAATGTTATTTGCAATTCCAGGTGGAGACCCGCGGTACTTAGAAATTCTTTCATCGTTTCCTTTATTATTGTTTTGCAGATCGTATTTCTTGGAATGATGCTGAGTTCTGCATTCTGGGGAAATTTAAGTGATAAATACGGAAGGAAAAAGGTAAGAAAAACAAATCACAATGCTTTTACTGAAAATAAGAGAGATTATTTTTAGTTGAAAGTTACAGGGCAGTAAAATTTGGGTCTATAAATGCGCCTTCAAGTAGCCACCAGAAGTGGAGTTTTAGAAATTTACTTAGAAATTGAGATTGTTAGAATTCAGTATACTTGTATGTAAGTAGCAGTTTAAAGATGTATATATAATATCTGAGCACATTAGTTAGTATCTGGGCTCAGATTACTTATGAGTAAGATAGTTAAATGTAAAACAATTACATATGAAGATTCATATCCAAGAGCACGATATATCTGCTCTTTTAAAGTCCAGTTTGTAGTGGTGTTGTTGTTTTTGATTACTCTATACCGCTATCCAAAAATAAGTAACTGAAAGGTACGTGGATGAGTCATGATGTAATAATTATAACGTTTACCTCATAAACCCTCGTTCTTGAGCTCTTGTAATATGATTTACAGATTCGCTTCGAATCCATTGTTAATGAGCAAAAACAACATTTAGGGATGAATAACGGGTAAAATCAGAAAACGAATAAAAAAAAATATGATGTCATTATCGCTCACGGAGAACTCTAATTATTCTGTTTCATTTATGGATAATATGTGATTCAATAGAAATATGACCAGCTTCTGCAAGACGTTTTCAGACGCCAGAATTGTTATCGTTTCTCTGGCATCCTTCAAATCTTTCTTTTAGACGTGTGGAAATTTTATGTTTAGTTACACTTATATGTATAAATCTGGCCTGTCCCATTTTGCTTGGTGAACTCAAGAAGAATCATCTATGTTTGTAACGTCCCCGAGCTACCCCAGGTTACCCTGAATCACTCTCTGTATGGATTCTGTGTAGATATTCTATCTATCACCAATGCTGCTTCTCCGGCTTCAGGCGTGGGATTTGGTTTTTTTGCAGAGCCTCGATGTACGCCATTTTGAATGGAGTAGAGCAACCTGTATTCTAGCTAGCATGCAAAGGGAGAAAAGTGGGGAAATAAAAAACAGAAACTCAGTATCACAGTATTTCTAAGAGTTCGTATCTCAAAGACTCTTATCTGGACCGAAGCCCAGTTAGAACTAACTGAATTTACATTGCTTCGTCTGCTCATATACCCCAACTCCGGGTCTGTTTTTGTTTCCTCTGTAACAAAATAATTCCAAAATTTATTCTGGCCAATAGTAGACCTTTACATTTTAGATATCAGTGCGCTTTTAAAAGCCATTTTATTCCCTCCCCCCTCTAGTCTTGATTTCAATTGACGCAATATGTGCCTTGCATTTAAAATGCGCTTGATGGGTGCGAAACCCTATCCTGTTCCTTTGTTTCAATTAGTTTGCAGAAGGGTGTATAAAGATAGTTGTATATGTGTAGATAAAATGTATATTTTTTGTAAAACAAAGTAAATGTACTTTTTTTGTGTGTTTTGTAGGCTCTAACCATATGTGCGGTGTTGCTATCTTACTATGGCCTTATGAGTTCGTTTGCTCCGAACTATATTTGGATCATTTTCCTCAGAGGTTTAGTAGGGTTTGCAATTGGCTGTGTACCTCAATCGTAAGTATTTTTGTAATGCTTAATTATCTTTATTTGTTCATTTTTATATATTTATTGATTTTTTTTATTTAACTTCAAATACATTTAAGAGATCGTTTTACATTGAAGGAAACACGATTTTTTTAAAAAAATATTTAATCTTTGCCTCAGGTCGACCTAGAGGATGGGAAAGATATAGACCAAGACGTTGTTTAAGACACTATCTCAACATTTGCCTGGTGAAACTGAGGAGGGAAAACCACAATCGGCGACGGGGCTCGAACCCGCGTGCTTATCCATTGTGAGTCCGCGACAGTACTACCTGAACCACCGAACTGGGTACTACATGACAGTAAGAACAAAGGAAAGGATCTTGAAAGGAGTCGGTCTTTGTCTTACTCAAAGTATCATTCCAGCATTTGCTTGGTAAAACGTAGCGAAACCTTAGAAAACCTCAATGAGGATGAACGGTCGCTAAGCGTGGGCCTTTCCGAGTGCGAAGCGCACATTCAACGAACTGAGATGTCCACTTACGGTATCGTCATTATTACTATCATTTTACGAATATGAGAATCAAGTAGATTAAATTCGAAATATGTGAAAAAGGACCAGCCCGCTGGTCTAGTGGTTACCGTTGCTAACTGCTGATGGTGGGGGACGGATCTGCCAAGGGATTTTTTTTCCAAAGCGAGAGGGTCTGGAACGGTGCCCATCCAACATCGTGATGCAATTGGGGAGCTGCAGTGAATAAAAGACAGTGGCGATCACAGTTGAGAGCTTCGGTTCTCTTCTCCCAATACGTCTGGTCAGCGTTGGAGCAGTAGACCAATTCGTCCCTCCGGGGAGGCCTCATCCAGTAGTGGATTTGAATATAGCTGTGAATTATTATATGAAAACGAACATGTGAGTAACACAGGCTTTTGATCAACCGATCTGGACGTAGATTCCTGATTCTATTACCTTTTCCTTTTTATTACTGAAAATGATCGTATTTTCCTTTAGGTTTCACCAGTGTCATCGTTCTGAAGAACCGGTAATCATGGGCATGTAACTGAAGTGAGAAATGTGACATAATGAAAACCAGAGCGTTCTGTCTGCTTGACATATCGGGGCATCAATTGTGAGAAAAATTGCCTTGTTTGTGCATATGAAGAAACAGAGAACACAATATTTATAATTCGCTGTAACTTCCAAACTGAGAAATATTTTACAGAAGTTACAGACATATTTAAATTAACCTCCTGCTTTCATGATAAAATAAGTTACAGTTCGTAGCTATAATGAATTTAATATCCCGACATTGATGCCCTGAATTGAGGAGAATGGGATTGCGGCTATTGTAGTCATTGATTAATCTTATATACCTTGCCTGAAATATTGCGAAATATCATTTCCATTTGCAAATGTCCCGTAAAATGATGCAATAGCTTTCGTTTTGATTGCCTTACTTGAAAAAAAAGGTTCGGTATGAGATCATTCCATGCCAAATCACACAAGAAAATTGGAATTTTGACCTCATTATTTTCAAAATTACACGGAACTTGTAAAGTTGGTCGTACTTGATGAGCAAAGCCGACAGTGAAGTATACTTTTCGTGTGGTAGGGAACTTATTGTTGGAGAAAAAGTGACAAATTTGACACACGAAGCCAAAGTAAAAAAATCATAACTTTCTTTGCAGGTAACATAGAATCTTCATGTTGTGTCATTTTGAAGCTTAAAGAGTGTTCTTAAAAAATGAGCTGTATTTCTTGGAACGATATTTTCGTTAGGTCATGTCATGTGACATGAGTCGCCGTGGCTCAGGCAGTAGGGCGTCTGACTACGAATCTTTTACTATGCCTTTTTACCTTTACATATGACATTTGACTTTCAAAAATGTCATAACTATTTATAATTATTTTGAAAAAAATACATCGTATGAGTGCTGCATATATTATGGTAATGAGAACAGGAGCTATGATTGTTTAAGTAGTTAGTAATTTAATTAAAATCATTTACTTTCAATTATCTTAGTTCACTAATAAACTTTGCTGTCATCCACATATCGATCTTTCGCTACAAACCTCTTGTCTTCTTCAGTATATGATTTGGAAAGGGGAGCAGCTGTAGAGTATGATGTTAGTGAATGTGTATGTTTAATAAATGAATTCAGAGAGGATTTTGACTTCTGTAAATATTTGGTTTGTTTTTTCTAAAGAAAAAAATTAAAAGCACTTCGTTAAGGAGTGTATTTGTTGTTAATTTGGCAAAAAAGAGTTACAAATATCTTGTGTTAGCTAACCTTTGATAAACCCCAGGGAGGAAACCGATGAATTTTTCATCAAAAAGCTTTTGTCTTTTCAACTGATGCTTACATTATCAAAAGGAAGGTAAAAGTAAGATAAAAATAAAAAGACTGAAGATATATCTGGTGTAGTAAAAAGTAATCCATTATTTTTGCATGACATTGAAGGCTTGACTTACCATAGTTAGAATGATCCGATTTAGGTCACATATGCGCCGTTTTGTTCGATAACGTGTTGCCATTTGGAAGGTAATATCATGATGCCTCTCTCATAGAAGCCCTTGTCCCTATTGGCAAAAAATTGAGACAGTCGATTTTCACAAGCCTCTCTTGAAGCGAATTTTTCACCAGCAAACGTGTTCGCCATGGACAGGAACAGATGGTAATCACTCGGTGCCAGGT
>JAGDQP010012060.1:24862-51260 GCA_022664845.1 Lepisma saccharinum
AACCTTCCTGGCCGTCAATCCTGGCTTGGGCACCGTTTGCGCCGGCGTACCGCGCTTCGACCACGACCGTTTTCACGTGACGTTGTCGTAAGTGATCCACTTTTCATCAACAGTCACCAACCGCTTCAGAAATGGGTCGCTTTTATTGCGATTCGCAGATGGAAATTCGGTCCATGAGGTTTTTTTTCGTTAACTCGTGTGGCACCCATACATCAAGCTTCTTTGTGTATCCAGCCTTATGCAAATGGTTCCACACGGTTTTTTGTGCAATGTTTAGCTCTTAGGCAATCGAAACAGTGCTTACATGACGGTCGGACGCGACAATGTCCATGATTTTATCGACATTTTCGACACTTGGCCTTCCAGTGCGTAGTACATCTTTGACGTCAAAATTAGCTGCACGGAATCGAGGAAACCAAAATGCGCGTGATTGGCTGTTACAGTATCAGGACCATAAACACTGTTCACATTTGCAGCCGCCTGGCTTGCGTTTTCGCCTTTATCGAAGAAAAACTGTAAAATATAGCGTATTTTCTCTTTGCTAGTGTCCATTTTGACGCGCGCTCCCACAACACTGAGTCAACTCATCACAACTATCTGAACAATGTTTGTAGTACGCAATCTCATCGTTTGAACGCCATCTCGTTGAACCCGATCAGACTTATACAACGCGAGATACAGAGCACTGAAGCCATCTATTGGCAAAATAATGGATTACTTTTT
Organism: Lepisma saccharinum; assembly: GCA_022664845.1. NCBI lineage: Eukaryota > Metazoa > Arthropoda > Insecta > Zygentoma > Lepismatidae > Lepisma > Lepisma saccharinum. Next base: position 25,586 of record JAGDQP010012060.1, read on the forward strand.
ACTACACCAGATAAGTTAGGGTAAACGTACCAGTTATTGGGACTTTGTGACCAGTTTTGTTTTGAAACTTGTGAAGTGCTGATCTATTCAGGCTTTATTTCCCTGTTTATGGTTAACTTTCAACTCTGAGATCTTTCCTGAAATTAAATGAAACAATAAAATTAAAGAACATGTGTATGTTTTTTTTTTTTTTTTTTTAACTGAATTTTCTTCTAAACTGCAAAATGACCCATAGTTGGCACACTGTAACCAGTACTTGGCACCTTCATATCCAGTTATTGACACTTTCGTTCACTGGACGTTTTTTTAGTAGGTATGTAATTTCAGATCTAACGTCAGTTCAAAAGATCAACAATGCCAACTTTCTTTAACTTTTCACCCATTAGCACTGAAGTAGTAGCTAGATCAATTCTTTAATTTGAAAAATATTAGCCCTTGTTTAATATTACCGACCTGTAGACGCGTACCAGCTGTATTGGCACTGCTGAGACCAGTAAGTATTGGTACCATTGCCAACCATTGGTTCTTGTGTACCGCGGTGGCTCAGTTGGTAGAGCGCTCACCTCTGGTGTCGTAGGATCGATCCTTGCTCATCCCATGTGGGCTTTGTGGTGGACAAACACTTTTGTGTGTGGGTTTTACTCGGGGTTCTCCCGTTTCCTCCCACTTTCTTCATTCCACCGATTCATCCCATCATCATCCATCCGACCTGAGCCAAAGTTGCCTAAAGGTCTTAAAACTAAATTCAATTCAACTGTTGGTTCTTGTGAAGCTACGAACTTGAGACAACTACGTACAGTTATCTTCTAAAGGTAAGAATGGCCATGTTAGAAATCTGAAAATTCCATTTTTAAAAATTGTTTGTTATTGGCATTCGATACCCATTGCAAAAAGCCAGAACTGGACAGGATTTTGGACAGAAAATTCTGTTATTTTCCTTTCAGATTCATGAATTTTATTGAAGTGCCGAGTAGCATTACGAATTCGCTAGTACTATGGGTTATAAAAAATCAATTTCGTTGTTTATTATTGGCCTCTTCTATGGGAAATAAAATGTGTTTTAAAAGAACTGCAAAAAATTATATTTGCAGATCCTAAAAACTCAAAAATAATGTCTGATAATATGTTGCGAGGCCCGGGTTGGATTCCCAGTTACTGTAGCAAACAGTATTTCTGTACATATTTCAATTATGTTTCCGTAAACAGAATCTTCGTGTACAGGAAAGTAATACCGCGTAATGATATCCTAAGTGTGAATGTGTTTTGCAGACAAAATACTTTCTGCTATTGCATGTGCTATCGAAATATAGGGTACAGTATCTTATTAAACGCAAAGAAAAACATTTGTTGAATTTTTGGCATTTATTATATAAAAAAAGGGGGTAAAACATATTATGCAGTTATACGAAGAGGGGAATAGGAACGGAACTTCCAAAGTCATGCTAAAAATGATCTAAAGGGGAGAAAGGATCAGTAAACCTTAAAACATCGAAGCATATTAAAATAAAATTTGCTTCAGTTTTACTTGAAATTATAATCCGAACCGTTAACCAACTGTCAGAAAGGTGACTACATTTCATTAAGTTTCTAGACTTAGCCATGACAAATTACAATCGCTTTGTCTTATCCAGAGACTGTCAAGTGACAAACCGCCTCCGCATAAAACCCATCGTCATTAACTTTGGGCGCCCAATAGATTGTAACTGCTAGGTGGGGCTCAGAGGTGTTTATCAAGAGCACTATCTCGTAGCAAAATATCGTTATTTCAAGTACAAAGAGGAGCAGGCCGATTAGCAACATATAAGGTATAAACTATAGACCTGTTTGTAAAAGAAACTCTTGTAGTTTCTTGTAGCGCACATTTTTTCTGTGGGCGCAGTTCTAGTTTAGCCTAGATTTTATCCTTTGAAGTGAAGACTGGCTACGTGCCTCCTATTTTCCTAGAGGAACCATTTTTCGGACTCTGTAGTGAAGCGCTGGATGAATGAGAGTTTGATATTCCTGTGAAAAAAAAAAAATAAAAGGGTGGTGGTTCGCCGCTGGAAGTTGTATGTGCAGTTTCCGAACTCTCATAATGCGTGTAAGTGGTTCCGGAGAGTTTTCTTGGAACATCTCGGATAAACTGGAAAGTGTCTGTCTGAGTGATGATTTATATTACGAATGCAAGTGTTGATATTTCTTGATTAATAATCTGTTTTCATGGAAGTCTCAATCAAAAGGAAGACTTGAAATGAGCATTTCATCCGCACGCTGTCCTGTCACCACTGGAGTTCCGTTCAAACGTACCGTTCCGTTCATGTATTTATTTTGATTTGGCGGCTGAGATGGTTCGCTAAAACTAATATTGCAGATTCCACCTAAAGTAATTCTTTCTGTCCAGTGTGTTAGGTTTTTGTTTTTGAATTTAATTTCTAAGACCTTTAGGCAATGGCAGAACCCCGAGAAAACCTGCTGCATACGGTGTTTGACCACCACTAAGCCCACATAGGACGAGCAGGGAACGAACCGCCGACCCCTGTACCGCACGATCTTACGCCGGAGAACCAACTCACACAGCATTTGGTCGACTGTGTGTACGCGGCTGGTGTTCTCAAATGTCTGTGTTTTCTCGTTCCTGTGGAAGTTAACAGATGCTTCCCTAAACCTGACTTGGCAAACCCCTTGCTATTTCTGGAACCAGCATAGCGAGACGCTTGCCGGGTACTCTTTAGCAAATCATTTGTTAAATTCCAGGATACCGAGAAGTTGTGTCATGTCACGATTGCCGACAAATGGCTCGCCAAACCTGATCTGGCAAATACCTTACTATTTCTGAAGCCATGATAGTGAGATCCTTGCCGGGTACTCTTCAACAAGCCATTTGTTTATTTACTTGTGTCGAAGGCGCGAGAATTGTGTGTGTGTGTGAGCGTAAACATTTTTAGAATATTGAAAAATGTGGTCATAGATTCAATGATAAATAAAGAGTATTGTTACTAAAATATAGCGTTTGTTGTACTTCGTTGCACGGTTAGTACATTGACACTTGACGATTGTTATCTCTGCTAATTGTACAGTACAACAATGCAGTTTGTTTTGAACTGAAAATTCTTAACTTTAAGTGCCGAAAATCAGAGACGTCATTTATATTAGCTAAGTCTGTATTATTTTTATGTAAACCGTGTTCGGAAGAATATACATGGTCTAAGCTAGACATGGCATGCTTCGTTCTATACGAAGGGTAAAGTATGAGTGTATAACGTATATCAATCGGTCTGCGGTCGAAACCAATAGCTAAAGTCATAACACACACAATTTGATATAGCTTTTCCCGCGAACTGCACAAAATAACATGTCGCCCGCGGACCTGTTGTTATCTGCTCTGAAGCATGCAAGGGTTGTTGTTTGAATGGTTATCTCTGGGTTCGGACAAATTTCCGACGGTCATTGGAACTGAACTCTGTGATATCATGACTTAGTCCATCCATACAAGCAAGTTGTCGGAGGTTGTGACCGAAGATTTTTGCTCAAACCTATCCAGAGTTCATGGTAATTATTATCTTTTCCTAACTCGAAGTTTAAATTAATCACTACCGTACCATCTGCTCGGTTTCATTCAAACTGCGGTAGAAAATATTAACGTTTTTATTTTTTTGGTTCAGTTTTGACACAGTAAGAGATGTCTTTAAGATTGAGTAAGCAGCTTAACCACACTGACTTTATTTATTTGTAATAAAACACAGGCAATATCTTTTGTTTATCAAACATGTTATTTCATTATTTGACTACGTTTAACTCTTCCGCGTTTAATCTTTGTAACCTACATGAGCTGAGCCAGTTAATCGCTTGATAAACGTAAAATTGCAGATTATGGCTTCGAAGTAGTTTTTTAAGCAATAAGAGGAGAATACGAAGTCAGAATGTCTCACCATTTCTTTGTTTTCGAAATTAAATTAAATCTGTTGGGTATTGAGGTTCTGTGTTACATTGGTTTCAACTCGTGTGATTTGAAGTTTCGAGAATAGGGTTGAAAACTTCACAGGGTTGAAATTACAGGCTTAAAAAAAATCACGATTTTGTTTTTCAAAAAAAAGAAAAATTATTTTTTTTTGTTGATTTTATTTATATAATTTGCGGCATTGAAAAAGCTACAAAGTTAATTCTTCCTTTTCAAATACCTTAACCAGTAACGACGAAAGTAAAATTCACAAATATGTGGTTTCTCTACGGAAGATAGCCATTGAAAATACGCAATTTTAAATTGTAATAATTTTGAAAACGAAGGAAGATATGGCGTTACTTACTTATGGCAAATTTTACAAAAGAATGTTAATATTTAATATGTAGGAAACTTCTACGTTACTTTCGTCGATACACGATGAATGAAGTGGTATCAGAGGAGTAAACACCGTAATTAAGTTAAAAAAATCCCTTTCGGTAGGCCTACAGGCTGAGGTAGATTTCGAAGTTTCGCTGGGAGCCGGGGCTCGCCCCCCAACTTCAGTGCTTTTGAGAGGATGCGCCTCCTTTATCTTAACCAAAATCTCCCTGCAGCACTACACCACCACGGAGTACATCTTCACCCTCCCACGGTTGGCTGCGCCCCCAAAGGGAAGATTTGCCCCATTCGTTGTAACCTACTCTTGGTCATACACCTTCATTGAAAATTTCGTTTCTCTGGCTTCAATGATTTGGAAATTGGGTTTTTGGGGCGGCCATTTTGGATCCAAGTTGACGACTTTTTGAAAGTTTTCTTATTTTGTCGTGACCTACTTGTGATAGTACAACTTCAAGTAAAATTTCATTTATCCAGCTCAAACGGTGTGCAAAATGGGATTTTGGGCGGTCATTTTGGATCCAAGATGGCGACTTTTTCCAAATGTTGTGATATTTCCCTAAGCTACTCGTCATAATGCACCTTTATGCCAAATTTCGTATCTCTAGCTCAAACGGTGTGGAAAATGGATTTTTAGGTCCGCCATTTTGGATCCAAGATGGCGTCTTTGAACTCATTAGGTAACATTTTCATAATCAAAAATTGATGTTGTACCTTTATGCCAAATTTGATTTCAAAAGCCCCAGCGGTTTATGCTGTGTATTCTATACAACAATGGGTTCGGCGGCCATTTTGGATCCAAGATGGCGACCGATTTTGCTCATTAACGAACTTAACCGAGCTATTAAGCCTAGAAACAACATATAACAATTTGGTTCAAATATCTTCAAAATTATGGCCGCTAGCGTGTTAATATATAAATATACACTTTCATATCGTACCGATCTCAATAGGTATATTTTCTTCGAAATCTACCTAAAAGAAAGTTGACTATGTTTCTACGTATCAGCTTTCTTTCTGACGTCTTGTCTCTTCTTTCTTCTAAAGCAATTGCGAATTTTATAATTGCAATTACCTCTTTTCTTCAGGCTACATCTTCCTAACGAAATATTCTAGGATTTAAGTTTACTAAGATAGGTTTTAGTTCATTTCACTTAGACTTTTCAGCCCTTAAAATTATACTGTCAATTTGGGAACACCCCATGAAAATATATCTGTATAAAAATGTAAGTGTGTATGTATGTATGTTCCAGCATAACTCTGGAACACCTGGAGCAATTTCAACTAAACTTGATACACACATCACACCCTGGAAAGTAATACTGTGGAAGTAAGACACCTATAGGGGGAGGGGTAACATGTAAAAATAATAATAAAAAAACGTTGTTAGTGTCGAATCCATAGATTTCGGGGTCGCTGAGATGAATAGTAACACTGCCGATGCTGTTTAAATCCAAGTTCAGCCCCCATCTGCATTGTGATGGGGGGGAAGGGGGATAGGGACTGAAAAACGAAGTGTCCAGAACGACCGATATCAGTCTCGAATCCATAGTTTTCGGGGTCGCTAAGCTGATTGATGACAGTCCCAGTGACGTTTAACCCCAAGTTTAGTCGAATAGAACTTCGTTGAAATAGTTGATTGATTTAAATCAGGTGATTTTCTAAATCGATATATATATATATAATATATCACATACATATAATATATAATTGATAATATATATTATATATATAATATATAATAGTTTATACAGTGATACATCCTTGGGTTCCTGAACACCGTTCTATTGTTGACGAAGTAAAACCCGACAATAATTACATTATGAGTCATTCTCCAGAAATGGGGCATTTTGTGAAACTGCATTGTTTCCTATAAAAGATAAGCCCGAAATTACTTTCTTTGCTCCTATTTGTTTCTTAAAACACTTCTTATAACTGGGCCGCTTTCATATTTTATTAATATTTATGTTATTTAGTTTCAAATTTGCTTAATGTCAGCCCGCAATCAAACTTACCTTCATTCTCATGTTTCAGAAATATTTTCAATGTCTGTTTTTTAGTTTTCATTTAATTTTCAACAATTATCCTTCAGAATAATTTAGTTCGAAACACGAATCGTAATTAAATCGAAAATAAACCTATTAGTATGAGAATTATATTTACTGAAATACATGACACCCCCCACTGTTTCATCACCTCCATGAACTGACAAAAATGTTGCAATAAAAGTGTGTAGCTGGCAACACTGCACAACATTAAGATTCCTAGAAACGAATATTTTTACTTTTTTTTTAACCAAAGAGTAGTCCTTAGCTTATCTGCTTAGATTTTTTAAGATTACTTTGTAATTTGACGAACCGTTCTTGAAATTATCACTTTAACCACGACAAAGATGATGACGTATGTCTTGTGCAGAAGTCATCAAAGAAACAATAAGCAATATGTCGGGACTCGGGAACAATATCGGTGTTGCCAAAAAATTTGCTATTTTTATTATTATTATTGGGAGTGCCAATAACAGCTAAGCTTACCTTATGTGGTGTAAGTAGGACATGTAGCTTGTGTCATCATAGACTAATGCTCTGTTCTTCATATAATTTGGTTCTTCCATTGTCTATTCAAAATCGTAGCTTAAATTGAACAACGGTCAATAAATTAAAAACTCGCTGTAGATTACTGTTTGTGTGTTTCTGCTGACTTGTAAATCGTTGGTTAGCGTTGGCAGATCCATTACATTGGAAAGTGTTCTTTATTGAGACATTATTTCGACTACTTTGAGACATTTCAGTTTTTAGGAATGGGAACTGCCCTCTGTTCAGTTCAGTATTCTATATCTGAATTTAAAGCGGGCTTCTTGTATAGTATACTAATTTTTATATTCTCTTGTTGATTTCAGAGTTACGTTATATGCAGAATTTCTACCAACGAAGCAGAGAGCGAAGTGTGTTGTACTGCTTGATGTGAGTACAGCTTCAACAGTCTTTTTCTCTTGGTGATAGATAGTTCTTTTATGGCTAGCGTGTGGTTGGCAACCATGTAACTCATATGAAAGATTGACATGCAAATTTCTGGTATGCAAGTAAGGTTATAATTGATGAATTTTTCGTATGGGAATAGGGACAGGAGACATGAAAATAATAGGACTTACCTTCCCGTAAGAGGCAAGAACATGGATAATGGTTAGGCTTCAAACCCTTTATTCTCTGGGAAATTACAGAAAATCTAGCCAAATGCGTAGGTTAGTCGGTAGGATAAATGCGTTGTGGTAGATAGTAGAAGAAGAAGAATATTGTAATGGTTTATCGGGCAGCATCCTGCTGTTATTCCCCATGAAATTCATTTTATCTTATCGAACGCATCCTTTTCCTTTATCATAGTGTCTGTAACAATACACAAAATTTCAGATTCAGTATTCATTATTTTGCTTCGCCTCCATTCATCATATACAATAATGCATTTTCTAATGAAGTATACATATTCTGACATATTAGTCAACTAATGTGAATAATGCATGTGCATAAATTATTAATGCAGGTCTCCCAGTTGTCCTATAATTCCTATATTTTAAAAATTTCAGTGACTTGGCCGTAAATTTTAATCGTGATCTATATTACCTATTTTTTTTTCGTGAGAAGGAAGTACTTAAAATCTCTGTGCTGTTACTGATATAAGTTTAAAAGTAACATAAAAATGCAAGTACCCTACCATTAGTAAACTTGTTAGAACCATATGAATCCCTTCACACGTACAGGCGTCAGTCAAATGTGTTTTTTCCACAAATAAGCGTATGATGTCATCTGCGAGGCAAGCTCTAAATGAAGAAGCAGTTAATGGCCTGATGTATTATTAAATATTCTGTGAGGGAAAGTATTCATGATATCTAGGTTACTAAAGAAATGTTAGCAGATTACGAAGCTCAGAAGAACACAAAGATGATTTGGAAAGTAAGAAATAAAAACATGAACAAGTAGAAAGGGTGTACAGGACCAAAGCAGCAAAAATGCAAGTGGCAGAAAAAAAAAGCGAGTGTTTGAGCTGAAATATGTGCAGCTGGGAAATTAATATCAGAGGGAAATATTAGACTGTTGAGTGCAGTTAAATAGAACTGAATGGATGATTTGACATCTGCTTCAGCTCTCATCGAGGCTGGAACCAAGAGACTTAAACTGTGATAGATTCAAACTGTCAGATGTGTATTTTACATCAATGATTTCACAAGTATATATGTAATTGTCTTATATGCATTCAGTGGCCAGCAATTGTCCTAAGTAAAATTGTAGAACTTAGGAAAAATTTGTTCCAAATTATCTAAAATGATACATATGTCTGATATAATTAATAGGTTTATAGATGCGTGATGAAACTCTCTTATATTTTTGCAATGTCGTGCTGGGAGGCCTAGTGGACCATCCACAAGTTTTAAACCCGGGTATAGGTGAATAATGCCTGGCTCATTCTATAAGTTTACTCAATACGAACCGGTTGTAATATTAGCCCATGTCGCTGGAGCGCGCGACTTACAAGGTCTGGCTAAAAAATAACGCGACTGGCAACATAACGGAAGTATATGTGTGGCAATGGGGAAGGCATGCACAGTGAGTAACCTTGAAGCTTCGGTAAAGTAATGAAAGTACGCCGGCAGCGCTGTCACTCGTAGTTTGTCTGTGAGCAACTAGTGAAGGATGAGGTACACCATCGTGTTGCCAAAAACAAAAAGAAAATATGTGCAAGTGAAACTCGAGCAGCGCATTAACCTGAAATTCCGAGTGAAATTGAAGAAATCACCAAGCGAATGTGTCCAACTGTTGAAGGAAGTGTACGGTGATGATGCACTGTCATGTGCGATGTGTTTTACGAAACCACTACAAAAGCGCTAGCGGAATTCTTTTTTGTCCTGAGTGAGGTTTTCTAGGACCGTTTTTGCTCAGACTTTGCACCTGTTCAAGAAAACGTGGTGATGATTGGTGCAGTATTTTCTGACAGATCGCTGAATAGGCATTCTGGTGATAGAGATAGTCAACACTAAAAATCCCGAAGGTTAAAGAATCCCTCCGTCCAACTCTGCTTTGTCGGTCTTTCATCACTCGAAGACGACACATGTGAAACACTTATTGTGGTTTTATCTCACATGTGGAGCAGGCATATCCGCATTTCTTGCCTATAAACAGGCTAAGGAATTACAATTATAAGCTCTACCCAATGGGGAGTCTTTGGGAACCTCCTTATGGCTTAGTAGCTGATAAATCTAAGCCTTATTTGCATGTGGCCTTCTATCTATACTTGAATACACATTAAAATTCCAGAATACTATGTTGACATTACATTATATGCTTCAATACATCCAATAAGGATACAAGAAACTAAACAGTATAAATAAGATAATATACTATTTACCATAAAATATATAAATTATAAAATAAATATAAAAAACAAAACAACTTATAAAATAAAATAATAAATCAGATATTAACCTTATATACGTGCAGTTCCATTTGCTAGTGTTAAACACACACATTAAAACCCAGATATGGTCAACATCGATGAAGAGCCGATCCGGCAAATTTTGTACGAACACTTAAAACATGCGCAAAGTCTGAGCAAAAATGGCACCTCACCCAGAGGCCAGAGTAGCGTCTAAGGGAAGCACATGTTTCCAAGGCGTGGCCCACTCTTTCGCAGGCGTAGAGCTCCTTGAACTACAAGCAAGCGTTTCTTCCGCAACTAGCAGCCTGGTCCGGTGGTTAACGTATCGGGAAGCTGATCCAAGGGTCCCGGGATCGAATCTTCGCGTCGTTACTTTTACATACCGTATTTTTTTAAAAAGAAAATTAACTGTTTTTTTTTCTTATGTATATACGCATTAGGAAATTTAATAAAAGTAGTTATTATTATACCAAATAAAGGCTACTGATAGCTAGGATGTATATAAATAATTCGCTCGGTGTGCAAGGGGGATTGCATTCGAAGGGAGCTGGGCGCGGGGTGGGGTAGCCCCCGGTTAGCAGTGGGTATACGAAAAAGCGCTGTTCACTCGAAAAGTGTTAACGTTCTATTTCACATTGTTTCCATGTGGGCTGTCCCTAGACGCGAGTGTGGCCAGGACCAGAAAGACTTCCGGTTCTGCAGTGGTCTCATAAAATACGTCGCACGTGGCATTGCATTATCACCGTACACTTCCTTTAAGATTACACACACTCGCTTGGTGATTTCATCAGGAACCAGGTTAATCTTCTGCTCACAACTTTCACATGCACAAATTTCTTGGCAACACGATGGTGTACCTGTGCAATTGTTACTCACAGAGCAACTACGAGCGTCTTCGCCGCTGGCGTTCTTTCGTCACTTTACCGAATCCTTATGGTAGGTCATCGTATGTACCTTTATAATGATTTACTGATCATGTTGACGGGGAATGAGCTTGTGTTTTGCACTGTCTCTTCGTTTGATATTGTGAGTCCATATGAAGAAAGAATGTTCTTTATATTACGCTACAACCTCTGTGTAAGTGCTAGAGAAACCTTTGAAATACCCCTGATTCGAACACTCTGCTATGGGTCGTACCTACCCACATAAAAGCACATTAGACAACCATCGTCGCGTGCAACACAAGAAAATGTTAAGTTTGGTTGGTTATTCAGAAAGGTCCATGTCGTATCGTCAAGCTTCAATATTGTTAGAACCCTGGTAACACATTTTTTTGTTAGTATCTGTTAGTGTTTAGTGCGTACAATTGAATTATTGATAAATATTTTTACACATGCAATTACATATATTAAAGAAAAATGAAAACAACAGAAACGGTTAGTTTACATTTTTACGCAACCTGAAATTGGGACGGACGGCAATGGAATATATAGCCGCACAAAATTTTTAATCTGTGAGAACTACATCGTGAAGGTGAATGTAACAAGTTCACAGGGCGTTACAGTGGTTTTATTTTATAAAAATCAAATACCCAGGTGATAACTTTCAAATGCTTTTAATTGTTCCTAAATAGTTCAAAGATTTTGAAACTTGTGTTATATAGGTTTTAGGTTCAAACTTGCTTACCATTTTTTTATTGTATAATAATTTATGTACAGAATTTTTTTGTGCGCTTATACAGGGTGACAAAGTAAATTTTAAAAAAATATAAGAGTGCAGTAAAAAAAAAAAATGCTTGACGTGAAAACAAGAAAAAAAGTTCACATAAACATGTGTTGAACTTCGCGTCGTTTTCGAAAAAAGGTGGTCAGAATTTCCAATTACGAGCCCAACATCGACTCCTTACGATGGTAAATGAAAGCAGGATTTCGCGATAAATGAGAAACGATATATTGATTGGAAATTGATTTGTATCAATACAATAAATATCAGGAGTTAAATAATGATGATGTCGGATTTGTCAGTGTTGCCAGCCAGTATATCATTATTATTATTATTATTTTCAAAAAAGCACTGTGTTGGTTTATTCGATATTTGGTTTCCCCCTTGTAATGATAAGCACTAGACGTGAAGCACAGAACTCAGTGTTGCAAACTATTGAATATTATTCCATGTTATACATGGAAAATCGACGTTTTGAACATTTTTATATCGTAAATGTTTCAGTTTGCAACGCTTCATTCTATTTTGCATGTGATGCTTATTAACTAGAGAATACCAAATATCCAGTAAACCACCGTAGTACTAGTTGAAAAAATAAATGTTATACTAGGTTGGTAACACTCACAATACATTATTACATCATTTTTTTTTAACTCTTAATATTCATCGTATTGATACAAATTTACTCACGGACATGAAATTTTATATTAATGTAAAATTTCTCTCATTAATCATTTGTCGTTCGTGAGGAGTCAGTTTTTGGTTCCAAGTTGGAAACCCGGTATCTCAAAACCACAGCGGAGTTCAATCCAGGTATATATTAACTTTTTTCTTATTTTCATGTCAGAAATTCACCCACAATTATTTTGGATAAATGTATTATCGTGTATAGTTATTTGATTTTATACTATAGTTGAGTTACAAAGTTTATTTTTCTTTCTAGTGTTTTTGGGCTCTTGGAGCTTGCTTCGAAGTCCTGCTTGCTCTCATAGTGATGCCAACCCTTGGATGGCAGTGGCTCTTAGGTCTTTCAACCATTCCTTTGTTTGCATTCGCATGTATATGTCCAGTAAGTACTCCTCCTCGCTTATTTTTAATGACTGTTTATAGTTTTGATTGTAAAACAGTTCATTTTTTACGCATTTTTCCCGCTAGGCGACCATCGAGCAACTTGCTCTGAGTTAGTGCACCAAATGCAAAGGTTCTCTCTGGTTGCGGGTCACAGTGAATTGTTAGCAGTTTCGCTCGAGCCTCGTTTTTTGTGATGGCCGATTTAAGAGAACATCGTGCGGTTGTGTAATTATGTTTCCTGTTCGGTAAAAACGCCGCAAAAACCGTTTGGATGTTGAACAAAGCTTACAAGGACAGCGCTAACTCATAGGTATGAATCCCTAATGGAAATTGAGTTGGTAGTTACCGTGAGTGTAAAAGTTTGGCCACCACTGCAGATTCATTCTTAGGTTCATATACATGAACAATATAGGGGGGGGGGGGGGACGAAAAGAAATTCCAGTTGTCCGAGAGTTATGACGTGATCAGTATGACCGCCCGTAAAATTTACAGTAGAATTTTTAAACGCGAATAACTTCCCACAGAATAGAGGTAAAACCGTAGTTTTTGTTCCAGAGTAAAGCAAAATAACTCCAAATTATACAAAATTAGTTGTAGTATCTGTATATGGCGCCAAGTTTGAAATACATTCAAGCAAACTTGAAAAATATTGTTTTTTGACAATTATTTATAATTTTAAATTTAAATAGCTCCGTAATCATGAAGAATTGTGAAAATATTGTAGTAATAAAAAATATAGCTTATATTATGATCTATAAAAAGGTACCAATATATTTTCTGTACCATTAATTATAAGGGAGTTACGTGATTTTATCTAAGACACGGTGTGATGGCTTCGTAGCTGTCGTACTTGTCACAGTCATTAACTGAGAGTTATGGTAAGTGTTAAAGTTTCTCCAGCGCTGCAGATTTAGTCTTTAGATCATACAAGGTAACAATATAGGGTGGGGGAAGAAGTGACATTCTAACAGATAGGGATTTTTGAAGTCATCAATATGGCCGCCTGTAACGCGTATAACTTTCCACAGAACGGAGATATGTAATCTTTGCACCAAAGTAAAATAAGTTAATTGAAAATTATACAAAATTGTTTTATAGCGGTTGCAGAATCCCGTTATATACTGTTATTTATAAATTTTAGATACCTTTTTGGAGTAAATAAAGTTGTATGAGAAAAACAGGTATTGAATTTTTTTTATTTTTAAAGAATGAAACTTTATAATATTTTACTTAGCAGCATTGTTTTGCTTTTGCATTGTTTTGTATCTAAAATCTCTGACATAATAATTATGGAAATATTATTTTTCATTTCTGGGGAAAGCAAGTGTAGTTTCCTTTTGCGCTACCAACGTTAGCCAACTACTTGATATGATCTTGCAACGCCACGTCATGTCGGTAGAAAGTTTGCCCGATTATCATATGGAAGAGCATCAAACTCGATTTAGCATGATTTATTTATCCATTTAAGCGATCTGCTGTCCTGATTTTAAATCATGGTAAGATCGATGTTTTTAGGTCTCCGTAATTCAAGGCTCATAATTGTCCTTGTACTTAGTACGGATGCGATAAAATTTGGTAATTTTCTAGGACATGCACTGCCGCCTTTTCATGAATCAAAAGGTACAAAATCGATATTTTTGCATGGTTTTCGAGAGTAAGGTATAAAATAACTGCGGCATTACAATGGTAATATTTATTTACTAACTTCGTTTCAAAAATTTAGAAATAATGGGTATTTTGTACAAGGTGTATCATCTCCATTATGGTTTCTTTACTGTTGCAGCTGTCCATGACATCGACCATAATCCATCCTCTAGAACTTCGAAAGATTCTTTTCATATAAGTGCAATATCACTTTTCCAAGCAAGCTGCGATGAACGCGATAACGTTAAGAGACATTTTCTTCTCGTGGCTGGTGGTCTATAGAATGTAAGGCTTCCAGATGATTTCACAACCTTGCCTCGATTAGCTGAAGCATGTTTGAAGTCTGCTCCAGCTATGTTACAAAGAGAAACAATGGAAGGCGAATCGGCATTCTTTCTCAGGAGGTACAGAAAGAGGAAAAATTGCCTAAGTACGTTATCTCACAACGTGATAACTATACAGAAGTCGAACAATTAAATGTTGGAGTTTCTTGGTCAGTCTGTCATAAGAAACTAGTAACGAAGGTGCAGCCAAACATTGCCAGACCTACGAATGATACTGCGGGCAATAGAATTGGTTAAGAAAGCCATATATCATTTTAATCCAGACCAGATACCCATAATAACTGGGGATCAGCCAATTTATGAGATATTGTTTAAAGAGACTGCAGTGTAGCTATGATTCTCTGAAAGATATTGTGATCATGCTTGGAGACTTTCATGCAGAGAAACATAGTGCAAAGTCGATTGGTGATACATTGCAGGGATCAGGATGGTTTGTGGAAGCTGGTTTAACCTCTCAAGGAATCGCAGATGGTATTCTGAAAGCCATATATGTCACAAAGACTTGATATGCATACCAGATAAGGTATGCAGCAGTGCAGGCACTCCTCAATGAAGTTTACGAAGAATTATCAACGGAGACTGAATTTAATAATCGTGTTAAAAACAACAGTACATGTCCTACATTTACGTATTGGATTCTTGTTATGGAATGAGAAGCTCTGTTGTTGATCTTTGTACGTGGTCACAGAGAGGGAAACTTAAAACTTTATGTAACAGCCGTGCAACATCTCGGATTGCTTGTGACAACTACCACTATGCCAGATGGATTCCTGTCCATGGGAATAACATGAAACGATTACAAAAATCTGTTTTTGATGAATTCGAGATTCGGAGGTTCACTGTAAATAGATCTAAGAAACATTTCTCTTCCATTGCAATCGAACAAGGGTATGAGCAGCTAAACAAGATAGTAAAGAGATAGTAATTGGCTTAACTCAAGAACAAATTGCTCTTCTGAACTGGCCTACGTTTGCCCCTAAGGTAAACAAACAACTTGAGGACTTTAAACTCTGGGTATGAAGACAACGAATATTCTTCTGGGCCAAATGTACATCCTCAATCAAGACAAGGTAATATGGACGAATTCTTTGTTCATGAATTTCAAGAATATCCTCCCTCGATTGCAAATAATGTTAATAAGATGTATCGTTCCAAGATATCTGATGTTCCTGTTTGCCTTCAGAATGAGGTTCAGACCAATGAAACAACCTGTGTCATTTCAGCCGCACCTTCAAATTATGATGGCGGAGCCCCTATTCGTTCCTTGTCTCCTACGGTAGGTTCAATAGCATTTGAAGACTACTTTTATAAGTGTTTCATGAGGCAAATTAAAATTAAATTGAGGAAAACATGGGCATTACATGTTGTCGGGGACTCTTACTATGAAATTTCCATAAAAAACGAGTCACGTTGAAGATCATGGAATGAGACACAAGGTAGGTCCAAATGCGAGGCTGCCCAAAGATTGGTAAATGTTTTGTTTTTTTTCGTCACTCACAAAACAATTAAGCATTATTTCGATATCTCAGTGACCAATCTGTTTTGAACCTTGAAGATATACACAGTGATTTCTACAGAAGATACCGTTCGCCATGTTGGCCCTAGAAACAAACATCATGACAGAAAGGTGCAGCCATGAAGAAGCTGATACCAGGATAGTATTACATGTGCTACACTCATTAGTACGAAATATGGGTTTCGATGTTTTTGTCATTTTAGTTTAACAGTTTAACAACTTCTTAGACATTGCAGAAGACTGTCAACTGTTTGATACATTTCGGAACAGGAAATAAGAAAAGAATAATTGACGTAGAGAAAATCACATCAGCCTTCGGACAATTAGAGGTCGTACCTTGCCACTGTAATATGCTGTCACTGGATGTGACTCAACTTTTTCAGTAAGGGGAAAGTCTAAAAGTACGGCATTAAAGCATGTAAGAGGAGTTCTGAGTCACTAACTGAAACAATGGTAAACATGATGGATAGACACTCTTCTTGGTTTAGATGCACCCGAATTCACGTCTATTGAACTGTTTTTATTAATCTATGTGGAAGTCAGTATGGGTGGGTTGCAAATATGGGTGGAAGAAAGAAGCAAATAGACTCCTGCCAGTATGGGTCAACATTCCCATTGCTGCTAACACTTGTCAGGAGATGGTCAAGTGTGGATGCAATGGAAGAAGTGTTCAAATTCATGCAGCTGCACGAAGAAATTTTTAAATTGTACTGAACTTTGCAAGTGTTCACGGAAATTAAATAACCTTCCTTGTCCCCAATCGTATTCAAGTATCTTTTGCGTAATTATAAAATGTAAAAGGTAATTATTACTTACTCAGGTTTTCAGATCGATAAACAAAATAAATAGTTTCTATGAAGGAGTACGGCATAATAACTTTTAAACAAATCTTGATTCATCATCAGTCTCTTACAAAATCGAAAGAAGCTGCATTGTGATGGAATTTCCCCATTAACGCTGCAATTTATCAATAAAGAGATCAGGAACATGCTTTTGACAAATATTAACTAACTAACTCACCAATATTATTATTCCAAAAAGAACTCCACCCTATTTTGTTAACTTGCATTATCTAAAGACTAGATCTGCAGTGGTGGAGAAACTCTAACACTTAACATAACTCTCACTTAATGCCTTTGTACAAGTACGACAGCTACGAAGCCATCACACAGTGTCTTAGATAAAATCACATAACTCCCTTATAATTAATGATACAGAAAAGATATTGGTACCGTTTTATAAATCATAATATAAGCTATATTTTTTGTTACCAGGTCAGACTGTTAATCACGCTTTCTATGTAAATGTCTGAGAAGATTACGTAACAGTGTGCGACAAAAAAAGGCCTGATTTGTGGCAGACGGAGGGGGCTGATTTTGCCACCACGACAATGCACCTGCTCACGCAACCATGTCAGTGCGCCAGTTTCTGGCAAAAAAAAAAACATGACTCTCTCTTGGCCCACGCACCTTACTCACCCGAGCTCGCTTCGGAAGACTTCTTTTTGTTTCCGATCGGTCAAATTCTAATTTTGGAAAGCACAAATCTCTAACTACATTTCGACGTATTGAAAAAAAAAATGTAATAACACACTTTTTATTTTCATCAGTTTGTGGAGTCAGATAGTGATTCTCGTAGAAACTTAAATTTTATGTTTTACGTTTTCGTACTCCCGACTTTTCCCATGGTAGTTTCCTCGTTTGTGTATTTACTTCTTGTATTTTTCAACTTTGTCACTTGTAAGACCAAAGTATAATAAGAGTTCCACTGAGAGTTTTCAGATTTTTCAAACAATTACGAATCTGTTCCTAGGTTAGCTCGTAATTAATCTAAAATATTTTCGGGTTCGTATAATGAGCAGCCAAGTTCCTGTAGAACTGATTGCAGATTTATGTCTTAGATACGCGTATGAGTTGTACTTTTCAGGTCAATGTGTTGAGTTCTTTGTATTCAAAAACATTTCCAGTGAATTCCAAATATATATAATACTTAGTGTCAAATTATCTGACGGATTTGATTTAATGTATAAATCAAATTGATTGTATTCAACTTATGCTAATGGAATTCAGATACAGCCTTCGGAAGCGAACTATAGAAGATGATACGCAGACTTTTCGAAGAGCACTCTGTCTTCTTTCTCAAAGAGAGGACTGGATTGGAAACGATCAATTGGATGAGTTCAGAAGAGTAACTGACTATATCTGCATGAAAATCTTGTAGATGTCCCTGTCCAACGTCCTTCCTCTGAGAAAGATTACTTGAGTGCTCTTCAAAAGGCGTTAGGGTCTGTTATAGTCCGTTTTACGAGGTTATATATGAATGCCATTAGAGAAGTGAGTTCATGATGTAAACCTCCCCACATAGTAACACTTGGTTCACACATTTGTTTACGAACATTTAATGAAAAGTGCTATGTAGAGTCAAATATTGGGCACTGTTCAATTGTCAGTTTTTAGTCAATGTACTAAACAATCATCAAGCTTATACCATGATGTTCGTTTTCTTATAACTTTAAGTTTGGTTTATTGAGGAGATATTTTGTTATTAAGCAAGTACCATTTCATTGAAGTAAGTAATTTGTTTTTACAATTAATTAAATATCAAAGAGGTTTTTATTAATATTATTACTATATTTTCAAATACAAAGGACGTAATGTTAACATTTTTTCTGGTAAGATAGTTCATTATATTGCAATTGTGGTTATGTCCGGTTTGTTGTGGAAGTGTCTTCTTCTTAATTAAAACTTCGTAAGCTACATTTCGGTGAAACACTTTTATCTGGTCCCTGAATTTGATTGAAATAACGTACGGAATTAAACGTTTAATTTACGGGAGAATGTGTTAACAAAAGTCAGTGATTTCGTATCAGGATCGAGAAGTTCGAGACCTGCTTACGGCGGCAATTCCAATGTTTTCTCTCAGTTCCACCAGGAGAATGTCAGGGTGGAACGTAGAATTAAAGTCGCTACCTTCCTATCGATTTCCCCATAAGATGTACTCGTCGAAGAATAACATCCCTCAAATTTCTCATTTGCTTATACCGTAGGTGACTATAAATTATGTTAAACTAATACAGAAATAGTTTATCTCGTTGCGTATTTGTTGTCTTTCATTACAATGAGGTTAAAAGATCAACAATTGAGTTATTCGTAGAACAATATGAGACTATCATTCCATAGAAACCTTCCATTAATTAATTCAGAAGAAAATGTTAATTAAATATCTGGATTTGATGATCGTGTGATGAGGTAAAATTATTGTAATCTCACTTGTATTTGTGTTTTGCCTCTAGTGGTTACCAGAAAGTGCGAGGTTCCATGTTGCTAGTGGCCAGCCGGAAAAGGCAGTGAGAACGTTAAGTAAAATAGCGGAAGAAAATGGGAAAGCCATGCTGCTTGGACGGCTCGTCGTTGATGACATGCATCATTTGCAGAGAGGAAGAGTTAGGGATCTCCTTCTACCTGAGCTGAGGAAAACCTCGATGCTGCTTTGGTTTATCTGGTATAGTATATTTGTTAATATCATGGTCAGTAAGATAAGTTATAGCCCGATGTTCTATTTGTAAGAGTGCTTGAGTTTTCCCTGTCTTTGCAAAGTCTTCTCCAGCTTTGTTTTTGGAAATATCTGTGCCTGAGAGCTAGAAGCGCATAAGTCCAATTTTGGCCAAAACGTGATAAGTACAGTTTTGTGCAGCATTCGGAAGGAGCATCGATTCTTGTTTAAGTTTTCGCAGAACAAGACGTCTACATCTATATATACAATTGAAAGTGAGTATGTTTGCGTTATCATCACATTAACATTAATTTCAGAATAACTTTTCCTTTTTCTTTGAATTTGAATTTATTTATGGCCTTTAGGTACCTTTGGCTCTGTCTGTTTCACTTTTCTTGTATTAGCTATACGGGTAACTTTAAAAATACATATTCTATTTTATGGTGTCAATAATGACTTTAATTGTCAGCCTTCTTCAGATTCAAGTCTCATGTATACATCTGCAGACTTCAAATTTGTTATATGAAGTACAAACATTTCATTTTATTTCATTGGCAAGTTATTTTTCGTTCTTGCTTGTGTTTTGGCTTTACACATATTAAACATTTAGCTTGGTGCCGTCTTATTTAATTTTTTTTTTTTCTTCTCGCTTAGTATGTGTGTTTAATAATTCCAGTGCATCTTTATTCAGCAGTTCTCGTTACGATTTTTTTTTTGCGCATTCAAAGTCGTACAGACAGCGACGGTTCCAGGGTAGAAAAAAGGGGGAACTACAGTATTTCAATTCAAAATGTCGGGGCTGATATAAGTTTATGACATATGTATGAAATAAAGAACAGATCTTGTGATAAAACAGAGGACTATAAACGGGCTGAGGTAGATTTGCGGGGGCTTCAGCAGCACCATACATATTCTGCGTACAGGTTTTCTGTAAGTGTCCCTACTTTTCACTTTTTCAAGTTGGCAACCCTACGAACAAGACGTAGAAACTATAGAAAATATTTGAATATTGCTTTTAATTACGTATGCATCATTTACATTGTAGAGCACTGTTGAAGAAAGTATCGACTATCGAAGATCAGAAATAAGTATCGGTATCGAGTATCAAGAAATCCTGGTATCGACCCACCTCTAGTTCATATATAACCTAGAAAACCTGGAAATCTCAGGGAAATTGATTTTGGAAGGAAAAATCCTGGAAAATTCAGGAAAATTGGTAATTTCTAGCAAAAAACCTGGAAATAATCAGTGAAGTTGAAAGTTCATATATTGCATTTGAGGAAATTGGTTAAAGAAGTGTACAAGTTGGTGGTGGTTGGAGGCATTATTTATTCCCTGATGACAATGAATGGGAGAATCTTCTGTTTGTTTGTCGTTTTATATCCTTTGTGCTGTCTCTTTTTCCCTGACATTTCATTTCGGGGGCCTATTTATGTAACTATAGTGCGTGGTCTCATTTATTTGTGATGTCCAAGTAAGTAATACGAAGTATACAACCTTTTGAACACATTAATTAAAAATTGTTTACTGAAACAAGAAGGCATTGCAAATTGATTATGGCTTAGGGATTTGGCAACCCCATCGCCCAATGATAAATTAATGTACAGTTATTTACCAGTAAGCAAAATGGCTTGCTGAGGTTAATTCAAATATTTCGCACATTTGATAAGAATATTTGATATTTATGGGTTCTCCGAACCATCTATACATCCTTGTACGTGGTGTGAAACATGTCTTAGGTGGCTATTCATAAGAAGAAGAAAAAATAAGTTTTTGTATGATTTGATTTTTACCACTAGACCTGGAAAACCTGGAAAGTTCAGGGAAATTTAGTACATTATATTTGTATGAACCCTGCAGTTCTTTTACATGTATCAGTTCAATTTCAGATATCTTTGCATAGTGTTTCTTATTTAAGTGTACTCAAACATTTTTAAAAAAAAAACGTACATAAGAATTGTTGTTGGTACTGAAGAAGTCTTCATACAAGTAACGATTTTCTACCTTTGAGGACAATTACAATTCATTCAAGGTACGTCGATTGTTGTAATTAGAGACCCTGGAAATTCGCGCGACTCGGGAATTCGGGAAATTGTTTCAAATGTACGAAAAGTCATACGGAATGTTCTTTTGCTGTTCAGGATATGAAATCTGTGGATTTTTTTACTCGACACTTAACTCGCGAATTTTCTGAATTTGTCCTTCGTTCACGAATTTTTTTTGTGTTTACTCGAGAATTTTCTATCGTCAAAAATATGCTATTGCAGTTTTTGTGAAACTTCCGAGACTTAACTTAGTTACGCTGTTTAATACTTCTGTAGTTCGGTCGCGCTAAGGGATCCAGGGAAAAGATGTTCTGGAGAATATTTCAAACTTGTTAGACAGGAAAAGTGTCTTGACTCAACCCCTTACAAAAGACAACCGTAGTATAGTGTTCTCCAAAGGGCCAGTTCTTAAAGGTATGTAGGGGTACAGTTGTGATGAGCGTATGCAGGGCTACGCTGAATTGAAAGAAATACTATCGAAAAAAGAAAGTTCGTTAGTTCTTGAGAGTTTTGAATGCTCTACATAGTAAGTATAAATATTTTGTGGGTGGTGCTCTTAAGACTATGTAAATAGCGGTGTCGAATGTTGACTGTGAGCATTTCTTTTCGCACTTTTCATGTGTACTCACAAACAGAAGAACAGATTTACAGGTAACGAACCTGGACCTTTTGCATCCTACGATTTCGAGGCAGCTGTCTGAACTTGACACATATCTTTATCAGTATGTGTACATGTTGGAATAGAATATTTAAAGAAAATGTAAGGTGAAAAGCATATAAAATAAATATACTGATAATTATTTAAGAAATATTTACTTGATCTTTTATTTATATTCATAAATTTGCTAATTTCACTTTAACCGTGAACTCAAGAATTTTAGGGACTGGCACTCAGAAATTACACTAATCTCTACACAAGATTTTCCAGGATCTCTAGTTATAATAAATTTGTCCTCCGTCCCATAATATGTCTCATTCTAAATTATTCTTCAATTAAGTACTGTCTTACCAACCAACAGTTCTCTGGAAAATTGTAGAACTACCTCACGTCATTGCATGGGCAATACATAGTTCACTTTATGCATACTTAGGGCGTTGTTTGTAGGGTGGAAAAAGGGGTAAATTCCATGGAACCTCACTTACCGCACTCGCACAACAATATTACACTTAAATATGATATAGTTCCGACTGTCGCAAATGAAATTACTGACGTAAATCTTAAATAAAAACAACGTGAACCAATTCGGTAGTTTAAATCATCTGTTATTCGAATACCTTGTATTACAGTGCTGCTACTTTTCCCTGAAAGTACCTAAAAGTCCTTTTTAATTTTTTGAAGGCCCCTTAAACCCCCTTTTTCTGCCAAAATGTCACTTTTTTTTTCGTTTTGATTTTGCGGCTCAATTTGAATCCCCAGCGAAGATAAACGGAGTAGTTTGGCCTGCTCCAACCTGTTGTAATCTAGGTTGTTATTTCAGGATTTTGTTGATGAGAATGAAAGATCCCAGCTGTGCAACTTGCATGGCAAGGAGAAATTATTTATTTTAAACTTGTTTGTATTTTTGCGGTGAGCTTTTATTAGGATCCATTTTCATTTTAGGTGTGTGTGTGTGTAGTAATGTGCTTTTCGTATTTGTAATGCACAATTTTGTAATGACTTCTAAAGAGGAATCTCTGTTGTGGAAGATTTGTTGTCCTTGGGTGATTTTCGTTTCTCGCGTGTGTTCTCTTCAACGATTTTTGTTCCCAGGAATAACATGTGTCTTTAAGTCTTAAATTCCTTTCAAGAGTGTGAATGGATATGATGGGGAGCTATGAATGGTAGGGCAATTCCTGCATCTAGATTTATGCACTTATATCCAGGGTTAGAAGAAGAAGAGGATAGTGTTATGACCGAAGATCAGTGTAAACTAAATTGTGAACTATCATATGTACGATTACATACATACGGTATATGTTTACGGCGAAATATTGCGTTTTTCCATCCTTGTTTCATGTTTGTATGCGAATATCCATCTATATTTTATAACTGCCACCATTTTGACTTTACTGTGCCGTGTTCCTCATATATATATATATATGGGCAAGCTTGAACACGATTTCCTACAAACCCAACCGTTGACTTCTCTACTTTTGACACGTTTTTTTTTTGGACAATGTCCTAATGCTGTGCTCTCATGGTGTGGTCTCAGCCTCAAAACGTTTCTAGAACAGATGAACCAGTTCCGTGTTGTCCAGTTCACTTGGTCCATCTCATACACAAAAGTCACATTCCTTGATGTAGACATCACTTTGGTAAACAATACCGTTACCACTTCCGTTCATGTAAAAGCAACCAACCACATGCAATACTTGCATTGTTTAAGTTCCCATCCTTACCACACTAAAAAAGCTCTCAGAGGACAATGCCTGAATTTCACCGCAACCGAAACCTACAACTTACTCCTCCAGGTGGCTCTAGTTAACCGACACTACCCACTTAACCTCGTAACCAAACAGGTTCGACGTGCAGCCCCACACACTCCACTTACTCTTACTACCAATATCAACCCGAATCCTCCGTCCTTAATCAGACAATTTCGTCTGAAACTTACCAAGATCAAACAAGTTCCGCATTCTCACTTCCATATACTCCAGTCTAACCCCATAACAGATCTGTCTTTCCTACCAAGCCGAGATTAGTTTTTCAGCATCCTCCCAATCTTAGAAACATCTTGGTCCACACTAACCCTTCGTCCCGTTTGCCTTCAGTTCCCGCCCACAAATGTAACAGCGCTTGATGTAAAACCTCTCCCATCCTTATTATATCTCCATCTATCTCTCTCAGCACAGCCGATGGCAACTTCACCCTACATCCCAAAGGAACTTGTCAAACCTCAAACGTCATATATACAGATGCTTATCAGAATAATGGAAACACCTGTAGTTGGCAACACGTCAGATGTATAGGTTGGCAGTGGTGTCGTGGCGACCGCAGTGCCGGACTGCTGGTGGTGGTGTGTTAGGTCGGTCTCCATACTACGTCAGGCGTCGTGGAACAGGAGTGTGCAGTGGCTGCAGCAGACGGAGGTAGTGTAAAATGGGAGACCTCTCATTCAAAGAGGGCAAATTGTTGGTGCGCGGTTATGTGGAGTGAGTGTGACGGCAGTGGCTAGTGTGTTAGGTGTGTCGCCAGGGACAGTGTCGAAGGTGATAACGGCCTACACAACACACGGGGAAACCACATCGGGGAAGCGGAACAGTGGGCGGAAGAAAAGCATCAGTGACAGGGCACGCCGGGTATTAAAACGCATTGTCACGCGGAACCGTCGTGCCACTGCGGCGCAAGTGACGAAGGAACTCAATCAGCGCCTCCCCCAACCTGTTTCGACAATCACAGTCCGCCGCGAATTACATGACATGAACTTACGGGGTCGTGTTGCACGGGCCAAACCTCTCATCAGGGTCCAGAACACTTTAGCACGCCGCAAATGGTGCCGCGACCATGCAACTTGGACCGTTGACGACTGGAAACGTGTGGTATGGTCGGATGAGTCACCATTCACCCTATTCCAAACCACGGGCCGTGTTTATGTGTGGAGAACGCCCAAAGAAGCGTATGATCTGCAGTGTCTCCGCCCAACTGTGAAACATGGCGGCGGCACGGTGATGCTGTGGGCCGCAATATCATGGTTTTCATTGGGTCCTGTGGTCACACTTCGCGGACGCATCACTGCCAACGATTATGTCGCAATTTTAGGAGACCACTTGCATCCTATGGTCCGGATGTTGTTCCCGGACAATGACGCCATATTCCAGGATGATAATGCACCCATTCACACAGCTGGAGTTGTTGCAGCGTGGTTTGAGGAACATCGGGATGAAGTTCAACACCTCCCCTGGCCCGCCCAATCCCCAGATCTCAACATAATTGAACATCTGTGGTCCATCTTGGAAACACGACTCCGGCGACGATTTCCACCTCCATCCTCTCTCACAGAACTGGCCGATGCCCTGCACGAGGAATGGTGTAATATTCCACTTGCTACCATTCACGACCTCTATGCCTCCATCCCACGTCGCATCAAGGCTGTTCTGAAGGCGAAAGGTGGCCCGACACCATATTAATCTGGTAAGTTGCACTTTCGTTCAGGTGTTTCCATTATTCTGATAAGCATCTGTA
>JAGDQP010012061.1:0-43927 GCA_022664845.1 Lepisma saccharinum
CGTGAATATTGTAAATTATATACTCTACGACTCACATGTTCTTGCATTTTATTTTCTGAGTCACTGAAACACATCATATTTCCTTGAGTTTTTAATATTAATCCACCTTGTCAGTATTTGACCAAACTATGAATACCTGTCAAATTCTGCCAGATTTTAAAGTTGTCTTGACAAGACTTTAACTTCTGAGAAACAAAACACTTGTCAACACGCCGAAAATGACTTGTCAAAGTTCAACTTGTCACTAGTCAGTTGTAGCTTGTCACTCCAGTTTTGAGAAACAAACACTTGTAGTAACTGCGGCAAGGGAACTGTTTTGCACTAGTATTACTAGTCTTGTCGCTTTTGAGAAATAGGCCCATATCCATCACTAAAATACAAGTTTATCTTCGTCTCATCCTAGAAAAAGAAACTTTTTTTTCAAAATTCCAGGCACTCATATTTATATTTTTGGGGAAATTAGAACTTTTTCTTTCTGCTTTCTTCTGATATGTATGTTTTGTTTCTGGCTACACATATTCTGAATCCCAATTTTTTGTTTAAATTTACACATCTGTAACATTAACTTGCATATCCTAGGCAAGTAGCCAAATCATCTTTATCACTAATTCTTTGAGTTTTGTTCACAGAATGAAAAATGTAGGTTTCATTCCGGGCAGTTAGTTTCCTTAGTTGACCAGAACGAATCCCCAATAATTATTCTGTTTTATGTTTCTTTATGATGTATCCAACGCTAGAGCATGGCTTTCCAACAAGCTTGGCTATGTCTCAGTACCTTTTACCTTCCGCACGTAATTTGAAATTAAAGTGAGCAGTTCCAATATTGTTCAACTCATTTTGTTCCCCATGCTGCTTCTTTATTCCTGACACGGTGTGGATTGCTTCAATATACCACGCAGAGTGCTTTTGTACACAATAGGGTACCTAAACCATTTCTTTCGAGAGTAGTATGAGGTTGTCCAAATACATTTTTGCGATGGATTTACGTAGTTATCATTCGTTCATTGCCTGTTACCTTACAGGTGTATCGAGTAGTAGTTATTTCTATATCATTCTATCTAACGTATCCAAATTATCATAAAAGGGCAAGAGATTTCGAAATGGGCCACGTTTTGCGTGTGATAAGTCTGTTCAACTTGTCCGTTTCCTCTTTGTTCAACTTGTCCAAATATTTTTTTTTTCTCACTGTAGGCGAGACAAAAGCTTCTTGAACCATGCCTGTAGAGATCGAGAACGGAGAATTAAAAGAAGAAAACAATATTTGTCCAATAAAGCAGTAGCGTGGTGGAAGGGTGAGTCGGACAGAAAGAGAACCACATTTGGAAAAGCTGAATAACTCCACTGCATAGACTAACATCAGTTTCTGTTATTTCCTAAGTTTATTTTTGTTCTTTTTAGTTAGAACATAATATACTTTAGTGAATTTTTTTAACGTTATAAAAACATAGTTAAATTCTGTAATAGCTGGGCCTGGGAAAGCCTTCATAATGACTATATGTATACTATTATACGTTTTTTTTTTATATATATGAACATACAATATTTGGCAAAATATGAATTGGATTTGTATCATATATGCCTTCTTAGACCCTTATTTGGCAACAAAAAGTATCGGAATTGTTACTTAGATATCTGAATCGGCGCCCTGGGCTGATTCCCCTCTGGGCTGTCAAAATTAGTACATTACACACTGGCCCTAGAAGGACTTTGCATTTTGTTCAATATTATATTAATATATATCAAGCATATCGCGAAAATACCCTGTTAGTGTTATCAGAATATGCCCTACGTAAATTACTCGGGTTTGCAAAAACTTACTTGTACGGAAAAAGCTTCTCCACCTTGCAACGTAAAATATAAGAAACGAAAGTAATTTCTTTCTGTATGCCAAGAATTACGGGTGTGTTTGACTGCGATTCTTTCTCGCATTGAACAACTGTACAAAAATAAATAAGTAATTGTTTCCTACTAAACTGTGAAATTATTGATTACACATTGCTTACTATTACGCTTTTACATTTCTCTAAAGTCTAAGAATAATAATAACATCAGTAAAATATTTAATACATATGTCTGGTTTATGAAAATGCTCTTTTTTCCATTTTCAATAAAATGCATCTTATGGATTTTCGCGGCACACCCTTTGAGAATCACTGCTCTATATAGGTTACGCTCTACGAAAGGTGCCGAATTTAGGGATACTTTATTCGGCCGCGGTGGCTCAATATCTAGAGCGCTCACCTCTGGCGCTAGGGGTCATCGGATCGATCTCTTCTCATGCCATGTGGTCTTTGTGGTAGACGAACACCGTGTTCTTGGGCTTTCGGGGTTCTCCCGTTTCCTCCCACTTTCTTCAATCCACCAATTCATCTCACCATCATCCAATCGGCCTGAGCCAAAGTTGCCTAAAGGCCTTAAAAGTTAAATTAAAAAAATTCAGAGATACTTTATTTTAAATTACGTTCTATTATTACGTAACGATATACTTTTATGGAAACACAGGCTACGTAAACAATTCCCTCGTACGTTATGTTTTTTGATAAAAAAAAAACTTTGGTAAACTTTATTTTATATGGCCCAGTCTAGTAACTATTGACTTCGACCCGTTACTTCGAGATAAAACACATCCATGTCCCTGCCGGGACTTGAATCCGGGACCTTCGGGTCATTGGCCTAACGCCTTAGACCGCACGGCTACCCGGTCGGCTATTAGTTTTTTGATTTTATTCTGAAATTGGTAGTACTTCATTATTAAAACTGACTGGTTTTTAAAAAGTGAATTACATTATTGAAAGATGGGACCTACTTACGTTTAGCTTATTAACCAATCTATCTCAGGCACTCCATGCCTCAAATTTAAAATATGCCCGGGCAGTCCGGGAATCCGGAAAGAAAAAGGTGGTAACCCTAGATCGGCTAGCGTCAGAAGATAGACGCCAGAGCAAATTAACCTCGTTTGTCCACTTCCAGGCCAAACCAATAAGAACCAAATTACCCACGGACGCAGAGAGCAGTCCAGTATTGCTTTTAGATAGAGGTCAATGTTCCTACCGCCTCGCCGTTTGATGTTCTACTTTTCCAAGCCTGGTTTAGGTTGTATTTCTTTATCATTAGTACTGATCTATGCCTCCTCGCACTTCAACCAATCGTCAAGCGTCTCCACAAACCTAAACCAGCCACGGTTGGACGAAAGTGTTTGCGTAAAACCCTGTATACCCTACAATTAAAGTTCGGGAATAATAGAATACTGTTCGTAACTAATACCAAGAAGTACAAGGTACGTAATTTCGCAGAATGTGACCTTTATACCTGTCTGCTGAAGTGTAATGTGTCACATCATGTGATACGTTAATTTCCTGAGCGGCGAGTTGCGTATGAGGAGAACTAGAAGCATTGTTGTGTTAGGTGCAATTGTTGTGGTGTTTCTAACAGCCTCATTGCCTCAGTATCCTTCCACACAAGAGAAAGGAGTAATGGCGAGCTAATATTGGTGATTGGTGTTATTTTTTTGTTTGGTATTTACACAAACAATGGGGAAAACGAAAACTTACCTACTGTTGGGAGCCGTTGCTCTTGTGTTTCTAACCGCTGTTTTGTATTCACAGTATGTTTTACCAAGTTCAGGTTTAATAGATACTCTATCAGGTAATGTTTTTTCATCGTACAGGGCAGAAAAACTAGACATGAGTGTGATGAAATGGTTTAACTATACAGACGATGCCGACTTAATAAATGGGCCATCAATTCAAGTGGACGATCCTGCACTTATTCAGAAAATTAGACAGAAATTTTTAATACCACCTTCAAAGGACGAGTACAATTTAGAAAGACCTTTTATTTTCGATACATCTATGGGACAAGGTGAACGAATAAGACGAATATTAAATTACAGAAGAAATGGATTTTTTATTGAGTGTGGGGCATTGGATGGAGAGACACGATCAAATACCTTGTACTTCGAGAGGTACCTTAATTGGACTGGATTATTAATAGAAGCCGATCCCTTTAATTTTGCACAGATGCTCAAGAAGAACAGAAGGTCGTGGTTGTCACCGTCATGTTTAAGCGTTACAGGATACCCGACAATAGTTTCGTTCGAACAAAATAAGAATGTGGGGAAAATATCAGATAAACCACGAGGTTATTCTGAACCAGGTTTCGTAGACGTACAGTGTTTCCCGTTATATTCATATCTCCTTGCATTAAATATAAGTCGTGTGGATTACTTTAGTTTAGACATTGAAGGTTCAGAACTGGAGGTTTTGGAAACTGTTCCATTTGATAAGATTGATATTTTGACACTTTCTGTCGAGTTTATTCATGGAAAGAAAGGCAAAGAGGCTCTTCAAGAATTTATGGAAAAGAAAGGTTACGTAGTAGAAAGTGAAGTGACTCACCCAGATTGGCTAGCAAATGACTTCATCTTTGTAAAATCAAAAAGCACTGTTAAGTGAGGATAGGAAGGTATAATTTATGTAAGTATTAGTATAATACAGCAAGTTTGTTAATTTCAAGGGTATAGATAACTGGACCACACTATAACGAACCTAACTTTCCTAGGGTGAAATTTTGCAGAGCCGATCCAGCCACTGTAGCTCAACTTGTAAACAGTACAAAAAAAAAAAGGTTGTGTCAACTGCGTAAAATTTCAAAATGAATATGTATATACATATATATAATAATCCGCTTTAGCTTAGTAAACAATAAAAAAGAATGAACAGAAGGTAATTGGATCGGCTCCGCGAAATAATAGCCATTTTCTAACCTAAAGTCTGTAATGCATGGGATGGAATTGTCATTGTCCTGCAAGTGTTCTTACTAAGGACTTCTCGCTGAAATAGCTAAGGAGATGTATTTAGTGGGGTAGGAGAGTACCTTTCGTGCAAGGGATCAAAATTATGGCTTTACTATAGTTGTGACGCACCACTAAAGCCAAACCAAAATCACTTAAAACACACATTCCTTATTTTCCTGTTTCGTAAATTATCTTAAATTAATGAACATATGAACGTGGAGGTTAGGTAAAGTTAGGTGTGGTCATGTATCTTTACAAAATATATTTTGACACATATTCACACTTACCTTTACCACACAGGCGTGTTAACTCTCCCAATTTCCATTACAAAGTCGTGTACAATTGTTTCGGGGCCTTTTCCTTTCCTTACATAAATACTCTGCTAAATAACCTTCAAAATGCACTTACCCTCGTAATTTCTATACGATTCAATAACAATAACTTAAGAAATGTCATAATCATCACAAAGACACGCCATTTCAACACTGCCTTACCGCCTTCCACATGACAACAACTGTAACTCTACGCAAAATATTTCCTTCCGCCACAACATGCAGTGCGTCCTAAAACATCATCGCACTGCACACACAACACTAAAACTATATCATTATTCACTTCAAATGTTACCTACATCAATATTTACCTCACTAATACTCTCAAACATCACAAAATTATCTCAATTCCTCCTGTAAATTTCTAAAAATTAGTGCGTCACTACTATAGTTAACCCAAAATTATTTTACATTTTTTTTTTTTTTTTTTTTTTATGAAAAAGAGAGGTCTATGGTGGTGTTTGTGGCAGTCAGCTAATATGCACATTTTAAATTTACTTTTACCTACTAAAGCTTCCGCCAGCTATTGATTTATATAAACGCTCCATACAACTCATTTCCTTATAAATAATTATCGTAGACAGGAACACCCAGCAATCCAAAAATGGTTACGAAAAGCCATATGTTATTATTATTTTCTTATATACATACCGGTACTCGAGTTATTCACCAAAGGCAAATATGGAGGCAGGCGGTGATTATTAATGACGTTACTTCGTGTTCTGATTAACACGTATTTTGCTACAAAAACTGACAGTTTTTGTCGAGAGACCGAAAACAAATTACAGAAAGCCAGGTTCAAGCCTCACTTCAAAACAAGACGAAAGTTCCTCTGACAAATTTTTGAAATTGGAAGGTTTCGGAGCTACAGGTTGCCGAAAGTGTAGGAAAATG
Source organism: Lepisma saccharinum (assembly GCA_022664845.1). Taxonomy (NCBI): domain Eukaryota; kingdom Metazoa; phylum Arthropoda; class Insecta; order Zygentoma; family Lepismatidae; genus Lepisma; species Lepisma saccharinum. The sequence continues at coordinate 6,022 of JAGDQP010012061.1, forward strand.
AATTTCACAACTTCATGTTTCTAACAGTAGAGCTGATGCGGCATAGCATTGTATTATCAAAGACTTTAAACATGTTCTATTTGAAAATACATCCGCCATGGGCGCGCAAGGGATTCCCGAAAGAAAGTACGATTTTTCAGAATATTTATGTAATAGAGGTAGGTTGAAATGATCGTGAATTAAACGGCTTCCAGTGAGTAAAGTTGACATACGTTATCCCGAGTATTCAATCGTATAGGCGTAATCGTTTTTCGATAACAAATAAATAAAACGTTCGGTGAAATTACACGATTCCTACTCCTGCTTATGTAACCACGCATTTTTTTACAAAATCTTTCGGTTTATAAACTCTGTTTGAAATATCGAGTTAGCACAAACGAATTAATGTTTTCTGGTGAAAATCAGTCTCATTCGTGCTCATTTCGGCCCACCTTTACTTCAGAGAATATTTGGGAATCTCCCAATTCCTGTGGGAAATTTCTTGCGCAACATTTTGCATTTTTGGATAACGTAGATTTGAAATCTTTGACAGTACCATGCCGCATCAGCTCAGCTGTTCGTGATGTTAGAAATATGAAGATCTCAAGTTCATTTTCCCACACTTTCTGCAGGTTGTAGCTCCGAAACTATGCAGATTTCGAGAATTTGTCACAGGAACTTTCATCTTGTTTTGATGTACGGAATTATCTCCAGAGGTTTGTGGGAAAATATTTCATAAACGACTTCTATCACCTTTAACCTACACACACTATGTGCGTGTCCTGAATGCGGATGCAACTAAAGAGGCACTCGAACTTTCCGGTCTTAATCACACTTTAATGTCTCGAAACTTCGTATATTTTGCATTTCAACACTTCTACACACATTAAGAAAGGTTACATTAATTCTGTAAATTTAATATTTTTTGGAGTAAACTTAAACTCTTACCCTACCACTGTTGTAAATAATTTACAGTGGCACCTGGCGACAACTGCCTGTCGAAAGAAAGTTAAGAGAAGCTGTGTGTTACTATAATTTATTTAAATACGCACTCTAGTTTATCATCACACAAAACATAACGGCACTCGGAGGAATGATGTCACGCCGTATTATGAATGGCACGTAGTTTGTTACAAAAATCAGGGACATTAATGTCGAGTAGCCGATACAGAGCAAAAACGGGTTAAAATTAAGGTCAGATATATATATATATTCATTATACGCGCTGCACATGACGTTTCACACTTATTCCAGGTGTCGTAACCGCCCTCAGCACGGAAGTAGCGAAATAATCTTACGTACTTCGCTCTTTTACTCTGAATACACACTTCCTTGACTTAAACTTTGTTTTATGTAGGGTGTCAAAACTCTGCATACGTTGGAATCATTACATTTTTTTTTGGCTGCCACAAAATGCATCATACCCGAGAGGTATTACAAAATGATAATCGGCCGTACAATGCAGTTTAAATGCTTCTGCCATAGAGCAGTAAAAATTCCTTAAAATGCTACATTTCGCGTTCCTATAGCCATGAAAAGGGTTCACTTTACTTTATGAATGGCTCCCAAGAACTGTAAAATTTACAGGAGAAATGTAACATTGACAACGTGTGTAAACGTGTTGAAGTGCAGAACATAAGGAATTTCCGAAGCATGGAAATGTGAATTGAGAGTGAAAGAGCGAAAAGTACTAGGGAGTATTTAGCGTTTTGCGCGTTGGGGGCAAGCACATGCAGTGTGTTGTAAACGCCTTGTACATCGCGTATAATGGAAAACAATTTATCGAACCTCACTTGAACTAACTCGAAGTCGCCATAAGTATACCTCCGCATGCAGCCATGGTTATTATGTGTTGAACAATGCATATTGAAGGAATGACAAATAGCTTTTTGTAAGTAACACTTTTTGGATTGCTGGTTATTGCTAAGTGTTTATAGAAGTGTCTGTGATAATTTTAAAAGGGAATAGGTGGTAAAGAGCGCACATGGCTCAATAGTTGGTGTAAAGTGTGGTCCATAAAGTAAAGTTTATCCCATGAGAGATACTAAAATGAGTGCAAAATACCAAAATTAGGGTCTAAAGTGTAAGTTTTCACGTGATCCCTTGGCGCATAAAACATTTATTTAACTCATGGTAACTTCTCTTGTATAGTACGCAGTACATTTTAAATAAGGTCATTTTCATTAAATTTACTCGTGCTTGAAAGGAAGATTCGAACTCAAAATCAACGGGTGATGAGAGTCAAAGGACACAGTGTACAAAATATAGTGTGTGTGTGTGTGTGTGTGTCGTTCCACATCACCCCATGATTTTGCACGAAAATAGATAATTTGTACACCAATAAATATATTGTTTTTTTTTTCAAAACCTTTATATAAGTACTTGACTGATGCATGAAAAATTCATACATCAGTCATGTTCCGAATTGTAAATTGGGACTGATATGGAATCTGATGTTAATATTTAGTATTAACATTTTTATCAAATCGTGATTAACTATATTTTTTATAAGTTAATTAAACTCACGTGCCAAAAGCTTTGCAGCTGTCGTAAACAAAAGAACTTAGTATTGTATTTTTCTGCGTAAATCTGTCTTATTATTGGTCAGGTCACTAGTCCCAGAGGCACCTGGTTACTTCCGGCAATGTTTGTCTTCGGCTTAAATGGAGGCAGATTTTATTTCCACTTATGAAATAAATGTCAGCTATAACAAAAACAATTATTACTTCCCCCCCCCCCTTTCGGAAACTACTTTCTACCTTCCTCGGGAAGGATTCTTCAGCCGATCAAATATGGATACGCGTATTTGAAAATGGAAATGAAGTAAGAAGAGTACCAAATATTAAAAAAAGAAAGATTTGTTCAACTTCCATGTCGCGAATAGCTACGTCTTTTTATATATATAACAAAAACATCAATTGCGGACTGATAAAAAGGTGCCAAAAGAGAAGCAACGTATCAACTCGTTTGCTAGATATATTTATTTTAAGACTATTGCATTTTTATTTTAATAATGATGCAAGAATTTAAAATTTTTGGTCATTATGTATTTTATCAACTCTGCAACGCAACCAATGGAAAATGTGTAAGGTCTACGTACATTTCTTCCTCTTGGGCCATATAAACACCAGTGACATCAGAATCCTCGTCATCGCTTCTGGCATCAGATCACTCATCACTGTCTAGCCTCATTAATAAAGGTGGACGTAATCATCTCTTACATAGTCATATTACCAGGACAGTGTCCATTGTTTTTCTGTTACATGATGTAAAACTGCTGCCCTATTTACGTAACTCATCAGCGTGAAAACGTAAAGATAAGATAAAATGAATTTTATGGGCGGTAACAGCACTATGCCTTACGCCCGTTCCGAAGCGTGAAAATGTCTTTCATGGTCTTCGTCTAAGCTACGTAAACTTAAAATGAGTTCAAATCATTTCAATATCTGAATGGTATAGGGTTAATCGGAGAATAGTATTGTCTGCTCTTTCAACCATGACATCCATGAATATGTGAGTATTTTGACATGGAACACATCACCTGAGGCTACTTCACTTTTCTCGACCAATCATCAATAATTTATCAGTTTCCTCCATCTATTGCTTGCTATACTTTTCTCTTTGCACACTGTGATACAGAACATTGTCGCGACAGATGACACTACTGTACTAGGTTCAAGTGTAGGAAATATTAACTGAAACCAGTTATGAAGCGACCAGGTGAAAAATACGAAAGAATCACGCAATTAGTCTCCCCATTTTGAAATTTTCTGGTGGCACCCATGCTCCAGCCACAGGAAATTGTGAAATTCTGTATAAGGCTTTAATATTTTATGTTGTTTGTCAATTTTTGTGAAATCAGTGTTGCAAATCCAAATCTTATATCTGTCCTTACTTGTATTTCGGATATGTGTGAGTGTACACTTGTGTTTTTGGAAAACTCGCTTTTTTTTTTTTTTTTTTTTTATTATTATTTATTTATTTAGCTTTTGAGGGTCCAAGTTTAAATCGAGTGGCCTTGAATCCAACTAACTCAAAATCATAGTTTTGTCATACATCAGTGGAAAGAATACGCCATTACATTTTCGGCGAGAAAAACTCAGCTTTCTATCTCGATTAAGAGCAAAATGGTGGCGATCTATAGTTAGGATATATTGCGAAGAAAATATATTTTAGTGATTTTAAACCTCAATAACAGACAAACCTAGGACCGTAGAAAAGCAAAATTTTTCGCATTCATTGCTCTATATGGTCTACAAGATCACAAAACTTCATTAAAATCGAAAGTGATAGCATTGTGAGGTGCGTTGTCTTAGCACGGAATAACCATTTACTTAGCGTCCTTTATTTATTCATATAATAATGTTGCTCTTCTGTTAGTTTTAAAATTAAAGTAATTGTTCGAGGAAATTACTAGCTGGTTATTAGGAGGAAGGACGAGCTGGACATAGCGTTGCAAGAAGTCCGGTGGGAGGGTCAACATAGTATCCGACAGGGCAAGTACGCTTTCTACTAGCAGGGAACACAGTCTCACGATTTCGGAACAGCATTCCTCATTAAGAACAGTATCCTTCCGGTGGTGCACAATATAGAGTTGGGAAACGAAAGACTATTATACGTTACAATACGTACTCGATCGGGCAACACGGTTTTAATAAATGTCAATGCTCCGACCAAGGTGGCTAATGATAACGACAAAGATACATTTTACGAGGAGCTAGGAAGATTGTTTGACGTATTACCGAAGTATAATACGAAAATTGTGTTAGGTGATTTCAGTGCTATGATAGGGAGGGAGGAAAACTATAGACCTACTATAGGCAAATACAGCCTTCACGAAAAGACCAACAACAATGGAGAGACTGATAACTTTCGCGATGTCGAAAAACCTACTAGTAAAGATCATGTACTTTGAACACAAAGATATACACAAGTACACATGCATATCTCAGGATGGCAAAACTCTCGACCAGATCGATCACGTATTAGTAGATAGACGAAGACGCCAACATAATGGACGTTAGGTCGCACAGAGGAGCGAAATGTGACACCAACCGTCAGTTAGTGAGCACAAAAGTAAGGGAAACCCTATGTATCGCGAACAGAGAAGGCAAAGGATCAAAACAACTGAAATTCGAAGTTAAAAGATTAGATAATCCGAGCAGGTTCGAAATCTTAGCCGACTCGAGTAGTACTGAAGATAACATTATTAATGAAATTGATTTAAGATGTGGGAGGCAGTTCGTGCTATAGTGAAGGGCGCAGCGAAGAAACGTGTAGATGAAAGAAACAGCAGGAAAACAAGCCTTGGTTTGATTATGAATTCTTTAAACTTCATGAGTAACGGAAACAAACAAGGCAACGATGGCTAAGTAATGAAAGCGAAGCACATACCAACCACTACAGTAACTCGAAACGCAACGCTACACGGGATTCAGAAGCCAAAAGCGAGACTATTTGACGCAGAAAATTCAGGCGATAGAGGAAAACAGCACGACGGATAACATGAGATTGTACAAAGGGGTAAACTTGTTGAGAAAGTGTTACCAACCTAGATTAGGGATGATTAGAAATGAACGCGCGGGTCTTCAAGCGGATTCGACTAAAATTATCGATGTGTTGAAAAATTATTTCGACAAACTTCTTATGTATACAACGGACAGAAAACAAAGGAATTTAAAATCTATACAGTAGAACCGTGGATGCCTGAAGCTAGCGAGATGTAGGTCGAAATGTACGTTAAGAAATTCAGAAATTTCAAATCACCAGAAATAGACAATATTCCAGCCGATTAATTAAAGTGGGGGGAATGGCACTAATCAAGGAACTGCATAAATTGATAAGTGCTATATGGAGAAAGGAGGAACTTCCACAGGAATGGAAAACCTCAATAATAGTTCCGGTTTATAAAAAGGCGATAAATCGGACTAATAATTACAGCGTAATCTCACTACTTCCAATTACAAAGTACTGAGTAATATCCTACTAACTCGCCTAAGCGTATACGTAGATAAAATAATTGGAGATCACCAATGTGGATTGGGAAGAAATAGATCTACGTTGGACTAATTTTCGCCTTGAGACAAATCTTGGAGAAGAAATGGGAATATAATGGGACTGTTCACCAGTTATTCATTGACTTTAAAAAAGCATATGACTCCATCAAAATGTAAAACCTGGTACAATTTGGAATTCCGAGAAAACTTGTTCAAGTAGTGAAGATGTGTCAGTGACCCCGTAAGCAGATACAGATAGGTAATAATATGTCAGATAATTTCGAGATTCACAACGGATTGAAACAAGATGACGCTGTTTAACTTTGCGGTAGAATATGCGATTCAGAAAATAAAAGAGAACAAAAAGGGACTAACATTGAATGGTTTGAATCAACTCTCCGTATACTCGGATGATGTAGATTTAATAGGGGACGATATAGATGCACTACAAGGTAACAGTAGAAGCGTGCGATAAGATAGGTCTATAGGTAAGCATAGAGAAAACAAAATACATGATAACAAGCCGAAACAGAGGGAATAACGGAGACACACAACAATTAAGAATGAGAGCACAGAGAAAGTAAACAAGTTTAAATACTTGGGAGCATATGTAACAAGCAAAAACCGAGGTCACGGAAGAAATAAAGTCGCTTAGCATCGGACAACCGTGTTTCTACTCAGTCCAGAAACTCCTAACCTCGCGATTTATATCTAGAAAGTTGAAATAGAAAATATGCAGAACGGTTATTCTGCAGGTATTATTTTACGGTTGCGAAAGTTGGAGTACGACCCTAAAAGATGAACATAAATTGCGAGTGTTGGAAAATAAAGTCTTGAGAAAGATACGCGGGATGAAATGACCGGGGAATGGAGGAGACTGCATAATGAAGACCTTCACGGACTTTCCCGAACTTCAACGACTCACCCGATGTTGTAAGAATAATGGAATCGCGACGACTAAGGTGGGCAGGCCATGTAGTTCGGATGGGAGGGAAACTAAGAGTATATTCCATCGTGGTTGGTAAACAGGAGGGGGGTCAATCCATACGAAATCAACCAATAAAAAAATAATTTGTTGCTGACATATTTTATTTTTACACATGCATTTTCTGTTTATGTATGTATCTGGGAGTAAGAAATGACTTTTTTTAAAAAAAAGTACCACTACCACTATGGATTCTAGCAGCCATTTTGTTTATAAGGATCAGCCGTTTTTGGCGTTTTTAGAGGTTAGCGATAAGTTATATAACATTTTTATTTATTAAGATATCAACTTGAAATAAAAACCATCTTATTCTGAATGAAACCATCTACAAATCATGTTATGACCAAAAATGTGTTAAATGTTAAGGAAATAACCTAAAACTCTAGAAAAATGTGTTTTGTTTAGAATAAATTGAAGACTCTAGGGATTTTTTTTTTTTCAAAGAAGGGATTAAAAAACAACTTTAATGATTTTTTCCCTTAAATATATAATAGGACGAGACTTACAAAAAAATTATAGCTTTTAAATGCCTCCTTTAGGTTTTACGGGCCTTTAAATATCGCAATTTGCCCAAAATCTACGATTTTCAAACAGGTATATCTCAAAAAGGACTGAATCAAAAAATCTGAAATTTTCATAAAATACCCTTCTAGTACCTGGTAATAAACACACAAAATTTTATCATTGTGTTTCAATCAGTTTTTTTTTTTTTTTTTTTTGAAATTAAAGATTTATTCAAAAATACACAGTACGACGCATATTGACGCAGACGCCTAAATTGTTAAAACACTGAAAAAAAGTGGATTAGATTAGTGAAAAACACAATGATGAAATTTTGTGTGTTTATTACCAGGCACTAGAAGGGTATTTTGTGAAAATTTCAGATTTTTTGATTCAGTCCTTTTTGAGATATATACCTGTTTGAAAATCGGAGATTTTGGACAAATTGCGACATTTGAAGGCCCGTAAAACCTAAAGGAGGCATTTAATAGGTATCAAAATGTTTGTAAGTCTTGTCCTCTATTATATCTTTAAGGGGGAAAATCATTAAAGTTGTTTTTTAATCCCTTCTTTAAAAAAAAAAAAAAGTCTTCAATTTATTCTAAACAAAAGACATTTTTCTAGAGTTTTAGGTTATTTCCTTAACACTTAACACATTTTTAGTCATAACATGATTTGTAGATGGTTTCATTCAGAATAAGATGGTTTTTATTTCAAGTTGATATCTTAATAAATAAAAAAGTTATTTAACTTATCGCTAACCTCTAAAAACGCCAAAAACGGCCGACCCTCATAAACAAAATGGCCGCTAAAAGCCAAAGTGGTGGTAATAAAATTGTAAAAAAAAATTGTTTTGTACTCCCAGGTGTATATATAAACAGAAAATGTACTATTAAAAATAAAATAAAATATGTCAGCAACACCCATTGGTTGATTTCATATGGATTGACCCGAGGGAAAGGGACCGTTAGGAAGACAGACGACGTTCGGAGGATAATATCAAAAGGGATCTTCGAGAAGTAGGTGTTCGTGATGAAAACTGGCTTGATCTTGCTCAGGATAAAAGCCTATGGAGAACGTTTGTTACTATGGCGATGAACTTGCGAGTTCCGCAAGCCATAGAGTAAGTTAGTTTGAGAAATTCTGTTGTAAGTGAAAGCTATTGAGTTACCCATTTCGTTTCTTTCGCTTTAACATGAGCTTTGTTCTCAAGGTTCTTCGAGTATGTACTAGCAATTAACTAGTAAAGTTTGTCTACAAAAATAGTAAAAATAAATAAAGGGATGTTGCTTTTACGTGGAAACTTCAGAGTACAGCACTTCTGCTTTGATATGCCACTTGAACTGTAGTGATGATTGTGTAGGATTGAGGTATAAGTGCTCCTATTTTTTACATATTAGTGTATGGAAGTGTACCTGAAATTTGCCATATTACACTAAAAGTAAAAATTACCCTAATTGTTAACGAAGACCCCTGTTTCTTTCTGGAAGAAAAGAGCACTCTCTCTACATTGGCATTATGTCCAGGTAGAGAGGTAATAAAAGTGGACAGTATTTAGCAGTTCAGAATATGATTCTTCTGAAGTACAGCTTTTAAGGAAGATTGCCCATTTTTTGTTAGCTAACAGAATATTGAATTCTGCAGTTTATTTTTCTTTTCATATAAGACTAGTTTCATTATCTGATCCAGTAAGAGACTCAATTTTCAATCGTCTAGCCAGTGAAGAGCATATTTCGGAAATCGGACGTGCATAGAAAGAGGCTATAGTTCGATCCTTTACTAACTTGAATCTATGTTTTTTGTTATGCAATCGATAGTGTTCGCAACTTTGATTATTTAGAAACAATGGAATTTTAGAGAAAACTGGTGGAGTTCAATTACATTTCTATATGCCTGCATGATATACAGTTCTTAACAGCTACACATTAAAGGGGATACTGTAAAAAATCCGCGCTTTTCACTCAACAGCCGGACGTAACTTTTTTGTCACTCGAATCCGGGGCAAGTGCAGTTTATCCCGATATATGGAAACCCTGTTAAGGTAGTATCTATTTGTATATATGTGTAATTTGTAAGTAATTTCCCGAATCTGTTTTAATTTAAACACCTGTTTACTAGTAGTAGTAGTTGTCTAATTATTAGTATTTTCGATTGCTCGAGCCATACATTTAAAGCAATCTCTTCATTTCATTTCAGTGTGCAACATTTCAGATGTTTTCGTCATAGTTAAAAAATAGCTATGAGCGTCAGAAGTGATAATTTTGACGATATTGACTATTACGCCCATCCAGTTTCCAATGTTTTCTATACGCCGATCAACATTCCTGGACCGGGCGCAGATGCGTCGGTCTTCAATGAACAATATTTAGGATGCTGTTGCAAAAACGGAAATCTGTGTATAGAGTATTGTTCATGTATCGATCAGTTTGGAGAAAATTATCAGAGTGGACGACTTCTTGAGAGTAAATTAAATGGAGCTGTAATAGAATGTAATTCTGCTTGTACGTGTAGTAGTAAATGTTCTAATAGAGTTGTGCAGAAAGGGCCCATCAAAACATTGCAAGTTATTCCAATGGGTGAAAAAGGTCTCGGTGTTATCACAGACACACCCATCGAGAAATTGACGTTTGTGTGTGAGTACGCGGGTGAAGTTATTGGTTTAGATGAAGCCAAAAAACGAACTCAATTACAGCTGTCACAAAAAGGAATGAACTACATTTTTGTACTGAGAGAACACATTCGGGATCAAGTGATGCAGACGTGCGTCGATCCAACATACATAGGAAACATTGGAAGATATGTGAATCATTCTTGTGAACCTAACACCGTAATTGTTCCTGTTAGAGTAAATAATAGTGTGCCAAAATTATGTTTGTTCAGCAAACGTTTGATTGTTCCCAATGAAGAAATTACATTTGACTATGGTAATGGCATGACACAAAATACTGGTGGAAAATTGACAGAAAGAAAGCGTTGTATGTGTGGAGCAACCACATGTAGAGAATTTCTTCCTTTTGATAATACTTTGTTTTAATTATATCTTTTCTCAGTACATAGTTTAACAGTTTGTAAGAACAATATCACTGAAGGTCAATAATTGAAAATTTTCCCCCATTTTTTGTACTTTTCATTTTTTTAAATGATGTGAGTTAATAATGCGAAAAATATATCCTGAGATAATGCAATAAATAATTTATTATGTGATAAGGCTTCGCAGAAATAATAATGTATTTTAATTAGTTCTTTATGTAACTTAGGTGGTGGATATGAATTACCAGTACTTACGCTCTTTTAGTGTTGTATTTTGTTTATTGGTAAATATTTTGACAACATAGTGTAGGTACGATTGGATATTTCAGTGTACTTTCAAAAGTTTCTGGTCTCAGGCTATTGGTTTCTTTGTAACAAATAGTAATGAAAAAGTGTCTTTTTAAGACATTGAAGATGTCCGATACTTATGTTCTTTTCTCTCTTTCACATGGATTTGTAAAACTGTAGAGACGACAGTGTTTCTTGTATTCAGCAATACCGTAAAAGTGAGGTTTATTCTGGATCTAATCTGCAAAATATTAAAGGTAATAATTTTTTCATACTTAATTAAGCCTACCTTATTAGTATATCTTATTTGACAGTTTCGTTAGTTATGTAGTACAGACATATTTATTTTCGGTCGGTATGTTGTTGTTAGTATATATTTTCCTAGTGTATAGTTTTATAAACGGGCGTTCGGAATTCAAAAGTTCTGAAGTATTGTTCCTAACTATTATCGATACTCAGAAATACGTGTTATCGAACTGTCGTAATTTCGAATTAAGATCAAAGTACAGATTGTCTGTACTTGAGCATCGAAAATCTTAAAACTTAAAAAGTCGTTCGTAAATTTTAAAAACAAACCTTGAAGCAAATCTAGCCCATATCTTGAACTAAGTCGTTCCTTTGCTGCGTGTGAGTTGACTGTCGGGACGGCTTGAGTGGGTTCGAGCACTGTTCAATTAAAACTGAATCTAGTGATTTGACTTGACCAGGGTTTTTGTTTTTCTGTTCGTTAGGTTAATTCTGTAATGGTACAGTTTAGGTCAAAAGTTTTGATGTATGTCTATAGTATTTGTATTATATATTGAAATATCATATTTGTTGGAGAATCGCATGACTCACTTTCGTGGAAAATATTTTCTTGATATGTTGTTAAACAAGGGTGAATTTGGAAACATATCATTTTTCGTCGGCTAAAATATTCTATGTTCAAAAATCGCACTAGTTTGCATAGTTCTCTCGTTTTGTACCGGAGAGGGTTATTTTTGTAACTTAACGGAAATTATTAGTCCTAATTTTAATTTTCATTAATGTCACATACAGGTGGGACATGTTTGATTCCGGAAATATTCTTTTAAGACCTACTTCAAAACTTTTGTCAGTTGCTGTACATTTGTTTGGGTCGCCTACTTCTTCACCACCTTTCGCCAGAAATGGTTTCATTGACATAATTTCGTAGATAGCAAGCGGCCTTCGGTCATACTCTCTTTTCTACAAAAGCAGATTAATAAATAAACATAAGACTCCAAAAACATGGACTTGGAGTAACTCCAAAAGCTGTTGTGTCGTGTACACACATCTTTCCCAAATATATTACATTAGATACAATAATAAATGCTCAGAATCATATTCTGCATTAAACATTGTAAAGAACTACAAAGCAACAGGCTATCTATCATCACTAATAAATCAATAATATTAGTAGATATATTCTTTTAATCAGCTGTTTCTTTCTTCTTGTGCTGGTGCTGACCCAACATTACTTCTCTGTTGCTCTAAGGAATAACGCACAGGCATGTTCATGCACGCTTTCTTCACATTTTTCTCGCCCAAGATCATCTCACATTCCCACGTTAAAATACTTGCCTCTCTTCGGGTTCAGTACACCAGCTCCTGAGTTTCATCACACCCACTCGCTAGAAAAAAACTGAACCGAATCATCTTGCACGCTACTCCACTTCATCTACAATAGCTGCTCAGATCCATTCATTTACCAGAACATTTTATTGTAATATAATCATGAGATGTTATAACTCTGTGACTTCTACTGTTCGGGTTTTTCGACACTTAGAGCACTGGCTAGAAATTACTAAATAGCCACGTGCAAGACCGCATATCTTGCCTGCTGCAGCGCACCTGCTTTCTGCCTTACCAGTGAACTTCTGCAGGCCCGCACACGCTTGCCTTCTGTAGTACATAAACTACTTACCATTTTACATGGCCGATCCTTTCCGAATACTCCGCCACTTAGCCATTTTCATCTGTACTTCATAACTGTTTTGTTCTTTCGCAACAAACTGAAATCAACATTCTCTAATGTGGTTTTAGTCTACTGAGTCCACTGTCTTTAGAGGCGCAATAATTCTTTGCCATTCCTATCTATTCTGTGAACTGCGTGGTTAGATTGTTAAGTTATGCGAGACGTCATCCTTTAGGTTAAGCGACACATCTGTAATATCTAAAATTCATACCTCAATTAACATATACAATCCCAAAGTTCCTTAAATGGAAGTTAACCGTCACTTCAGGTAATACTCCAAAATAGTACACAGTGCAAAACAGAGACTGTTGAGATCCAAACTAATCCAAGAAATGTCGGTTTTATTTTGCCGTAGGTTCGAAGCACAAGTACACAATAGTTTACAGTTCAAATGCGCATGCCAAACGCAGGTTGAAAAATAAGGTTAAGTCATTACGATGGGTTTGGATAGCAGACTGTAAGCACCTTATTATATAAGTTAAGCGTAAGGTTTTAACGACCTTTATATTTCCTCTGCTTCAGAAAGTATCGGTAATGTTGAAATCACTCTTATGTTGCTGCACACTATGACCTAGCTGGAGCGTTTAAGCGTTAAATTGCTTACAAACTGTAAGTGCTAGGGCCAGAACATCATTGTACATTTATTGTTATTGACTTAGTAATTCCCTAATATTATCAATCATTCCCTTGTTGTCTTTCATGGATATCAGAATCCTGAGTTAGTATGTGAAGATTAAATTCGGTTTTATATTGTGTTAATTCAGAATCAAAGGCATTGCCCAAAGAGGTCTGAATTACTATTAAGTATGAGATCTAACCTACAGGAAATCCTTGCCAATTTCTTTCATGGGAAATCGAGTTCTTAGTACCGAATCGAGGCAGTAAACTTATCTATTTGCGGACAAGTTCTTTATTTCTAATTTATTGAGTAATATTTTCACAAAATATATGTGAAAATATTAGACAGTGTTTTATATAATTGTTACAAAATATTACAAATATATAATTGTTATTTATTATTATTTTGTTAATGTACTTACTTTATGAATAGAAGCATTTGTGTTTTTGAGCATGTTTTTATTGTAATTTATCATATATGCTCAACATATTATATACATAAAATTTGTACTCAGTTTTAGGAGTTACTTGAGTAAGTTGTCCGTTGGCAGTAGTTCAGATTTAGTATGCTCAGCACTTTCTATAAAATTGATATTTATTTTGCACAATTTTAAAGTGCTTTTTTGTAAGTTATAAAGTTGATGCGTATGTGCTGGTGGAAAAGGAAGCTAGTCAGATAGTCTTTAAAGTGAAAACATATCTCAATGCATGCCATATATGCGCTTATTGTGTCGATACTGTAGTGATGTGACCCTTCATGGATCAAGAAATAGAAGGGTTATAAGAGTTGTAGGTGCAACAAAAGTAATTGTTCGCGCTAATTATACACAAGTACAGAGATAGTTAAAAGGACAAGTTATGGTTTGCTCTTCAACGCAGTTCACTCTTACAATTGAAATATTAATTGCACCATTGGACAAGTTTACCCGTACTGATTGCATAAGAAGACTACAAGCTCTCCTGGCACTGTAGAACATCTACTACAATGAGTTAAAAAGCATTGTTGGACAATGTAAACATTGAGTTTCGCAATTTAATACGCCTGTCTCTTTGAATCCGTTCTCGCCAGACGCGGTATTAAGGTCCGTCTTTTCTGAGCTCAGCCTGCCACTTCGAGCAGGATTATTGCTTGTCACCGCCTGAGACGTATTCACTGCTTCTTGGCTAGACATTATTGTGTCCTTATATACTTCAATACACTGACGATGGATTCCCATTTTCCTGGTCCAAGAAAGCTATATACCGTAACTGCGTGCACTTCTATTTGAGAATAGTTTCTCAAACGGTCGCCACGTTATACTACAGCAGCACCTCTTCAGATACGTGTGCAGTTTTACTGTACTATGGATATTTACTTCCTCTGTCGTACATATGCGTAAACAGCATTTCGTTTTGTGTGGAATTTTCACCCGGAGTACAAGAACTTTCCAACCACTTATACAATTGTTAGGACTCATTTTGTCTAAGCAGAGAAATAAGTTCACTGAAGTAAATGATCTCTTTTGCTTACACCACTTATCACAATTACATATATATATATATATGTGTAAAAAATGAAGGTCGTCAAGGACACGTGAAGTAGCTTAACAATTCACGGTAGGAGTAAAGTCGAGAATGCCTTAATATCTTGAAATGTTAAACCATTTGACGTGTACTAGGTGGGTAGCTGATTTTCATCCTTTTTATTCGTTTACAGAAGTAAGATAATAAAATCTTCAATATATTGCTTATATGTGCAACATGAATTTTGGTGGCGTCCCCGGCTTTTCCCATAGCACGCTTGCGTGTGCGTGTTCCTGGCTTCAAACGTGCTGGCTGTATATTTAGTACAGTGGTTTCAAACTGATTTAAACAAGAACTGTAGGTTCTATCTTTGGAAACTCACAAGCTCGTTAGAATGTTTATAGCAATTCAAATATGATAAAATAGTACTTCAATGCGCTTTTATTGAAACATTGCAAATAATATATAAAACTATTAAGTTTACTTCGTATATGTTATATGCAAGTCATTACTATTTTACTTGGTTCGTGTTACTTCATCAGGTGAGACTATATGCATTGTATCACATTATTAAGTTTGGTGAACCGACTAAAATATATTTTTTTAAAAAAATTTTACGTCATCTCCGAATGGTTCAATTTCTTGTAATTACGATTTAGCTATATTTATTATTTTTCAAATCTAAGAAAAAAACTAAGCAATCAAATTCTGAACGTACGTTGGCAGTTACTAATTAATTCACTGCGGTTACGACTTGAGATGTTCGTATGTTTCAGTTTATGCTTTAAAATGCCGCTGATAATAGAAAAATACATACATCGTCAATTCATAATGTATGGCATGCATATAATTTTGTGCTAGTCTGAACAAGCGCTCAGCACCCTAGTCAATGTATAGTATGACATGATACCAAAATGTATTTTCGTTTAAAACGAACAAAAATATCAGTTTTCACCTTCAAATCTAAACTTAGTATAATCATAATATATGTCCAACAGATACCCAAATAAAATGTATGTCATTTGAAAAGTTTTGTTCGGGGTAAGTTGACTATGAAGAGGACCAAGTGCGTGTTTTTTCCCTGATATATGTAATCATGAATTTATGTGATTAATATTTAAATTTATTGAAATATATTTTATTCCAATTTTGAACAGGTATATTTTGCTGTGTTTTATAAGATTTGAATACAATTTTTTAAAAATAAAAGGTAATAGAGAAGATTAATTAATTGTAGATCTAATTTATTTACCAGGGTTTGTTTTTTGACCTTGAAACTTTGTACCATAAATTTGTTTCTACGAGTAGAATAGAATATTTTAAAATTATTTTACTCATGTGTGTGTTTGTAAATATGAATGAAGCTGAGCTTTTTGTGTTGTTAGTGATAATGGTATGACTTTGATTTGCACTCATGATAAAATGTAAATCGCGGAAAGGTTTCACTACCCTGCCAAACCACTTTACGTCGTGTAGTACACTGACAATAAATAGTTGAATATTATATTCTACAAATTGTAGATTTCTTGTTGTCAAATCATTTGTAAAACACCATGATAATTTTAAAAAGGCTAGTACAGTACTAGTTTCCAAGTATATATGTTGTCTGTGTGTGCTAGTGTACCTTGTTAAAAAAATCAACAAATACATTTGTATCTCTTGTGTAATAAATATACAATTAGTCTCGTTTAATTAAGCTTTTATAAGATTTTTCCTGTAGTGATCATGAAGATGAGGTTAGTATGTGATAAATTCTGCAGTATATTGTGCCGAAAGGTGCACTCTGCTTTAGTACGGAATTTTGCTACCAAAATATTTAAAAAGTATAAAATAATTTCAAAAACCAAATGAACTGCATCTCAGAGAATAAAAGTTTCTTTGTTAAAACATCTTATTTATCAGACATTGAAAGGAGCAATCATTTCTCGTTGGAATTATTTTCAACAGTTTTACTGTTTATAAGTAATCAAATGTTCAAAGTGACCTATTCATTCTTCACGTAAGTAAGTGGAGTTACTCTGAACAAATTGAGTAAATTCTTTACAGTTTCAATTTCTCTACCTGTCCTTGAACAAAATACACCACGAATGAACGACGGTTTGAAAGTTCTTTAAATATAGAATGTTATTTACGTTGGGTATGCTTTGAACATAGAATACAGAAAAGAACTTAAGTTGACTGAAATGATAGGAATAATTACTACTCGATCGCGATTTGTTCATCTGTGGAGAGACTTCCAGTAAAATAATGTTGCAAATTGATAGGTTTCAGTTGGTACTGTGTCTAAAGGTGAATGCGCGGTATTGGACTCAATTTCTACTCTAGGTAATACGGTTCCTTCCTTACTCCCAAAATTCTGAATTCCTCCTAAGGATGGAAATACATTTTTCAGAAGGACCTGTTATTTGCAACCAATATGGGAGGGGGGGGGGGGGGGGGACACACACCAATAACTTAAAATAGGTTCCTGCCTAGCAAAGTAGTTAATGCAGTCACCTTTGATTCAAGCAGTCCTAGTGTGTCTTCAGTGGGCGGAAATTTTGAGGAAGGGCCAAATGTAATTTCTAAGCAAAATTTATTTAGATAAGTACTGTACTCTTACTTTTTGCTATGATATACTGTATATGCGAACGGTGTAGTTACTGCTTCGATACAGTAGTAATCATCTGTTTTCTACTTTCATTAGCGTGATATATATAAGATACTTTGGTTACATAATAGAGTAATACATTTATTTGTATTTTTGAAACTATATATTTCTGGTGATCTGAGTATTAGAAAGCAAAAATGAAGGATGTGAAGATCTCTTATGATGGTAAACTGGTTCAATTGCTCTGATGGTAAATGCTATTGTCAGTAGAGTAGGACTCGGAAGTATATTTGGGTATTAATGTGAGATACAGGTGAAATTCTATTTCCATTACTTTTGTGTAAGTATAAATCAATACAATTTGTAAAAGTAAACCTTCGGTCAGACAGTAGGGTATTCAGTAAAATAAACAGTGTTTGATATTTTTAAAATCAAAAGTAAACTTTCACGGCCCAATGTTAGTAACACAGTTTATTATTCCCGTATTAAATATACATTTTTAACTCACAACACAACGTTTCGACGACGTTTGTAGCTATAGTGCTTTCGAAACCTTGTGTTGTGAGTTCAAAATGTATTGAATACGCTAATAATAAATTGTGTTTCTAAAATTGGGCCGTGGAAGTTTGAGTTTTGTTTAAAAGATATGTAACACTAGATGTTATTTAAATAAGTATTCCATATTGATAACATTTTCATAAGGTACATTTGCTGCAGCAGTTTTAATTCATCTGTTTTCTATTGTTTGTAATATGTTCTTTCCAGTTCCAATTTACTTTCTCTGTAAGATTTTAAATTTGTATGCTAGTTACGGTTGGGGATGGAATTAACGGCGCACTTTACATTCCGTTGTAGGTTGGGGAAGCAGAAGGCAGGTTTAAATTAAAATCTTGGAGTTGTCTTATTTTTTGAAGTTGCAACCAACACATTATACACACTTTTAAACTGTCTACCCTAATTTCCTCTGTTTGAATCATAAACATTGCCCGAAAATTTCACGTGATAGCATACCAGTGTAGAACCGGACTGGTTCAACTTTTAACTCTTCGCTAGCTTCGTGCAATTGTTTCTTCTCTTGCACTACGTATCGGCAGTTCAGTATCGTGTTGATGACAACGATGTAGTAGCTCAGTTAGTAGAGCGTTGGCTACATTTTAGGGGGTCCTGGTTTCGATACCAACGACCGATCATTCTGACTGGAGTTTTTTTTTTCCTCAGGCAAATGCCGGGATGGTACCTTCAACTTAGGCTATGGCTGATTCCTTCTCTCATGGTTTCCCCAACCTTGTACCAGCCTGAGCCATAGATGCCTAATTAAAATTAAATAATGGACTTTGTTCATGAAAAAAAATGTTTTAAGATAAAGCAAATTATCGTGATAACTACGTAATCACCTTGTTTCGTAGAGTAACATCCCAGATATTTAATTTGATTGACTTGCTAGCGTAGAACGATACTGGACACGGTTATTGTCACAATGCACGGTCTCCAGTCCCAGAAGCTCAGATTGATTTCGATCACATTTTAGTGGCAACGGACATAGTGTAAACTGATGACAACATGTCTTCAACAGGGCATTCATTAAAGACCCATGTGCCATTTTACTAAGTTTGCCTAAAAGTACATATGTTTAGTATTTTGCAAACTGATTGTATTATTAGAATCTGTTTATTGTAACTATTCATATCAATGATTAAGACAGGGCGAGTGGTAAGATGTACAACAACGTATTTAGATACTTGTTTTTTAAAAAAGAAGAAAAAATGTTGCGTGCTGAGTGTGTGTATTTGTTTTAGCTTCATTGTTCAATTAGAGTATTGAACTTTGTTTAGTATGAAACATAGTTTTGAAAGTTAAGGATGTCTTGTAATCCCTGTTCCATATTTTCAAATGTTATATGAGAGAGTAGTCTGTCAAAATAATAGTCGCACGTCATTCACTGAACAATTTGTAGTACAAATAATGTGTGTTTTTAATATAGTCACAACAATATAAATACAGGCGTTGAGCTTTCCGTTTTTGTGTGTGAAGTGTTGTTGAGAATCACTGTAAGTAAAAAAAAAAAAAAAAAAGTAATAATATATTGGGCAATGTAGGTGTACTTTGAAAAAAATTAAAGTTGTTAATTTTCTTGTAATATTTATTTATTAAATTTAGGCAGTGGTGTGGAATTTCTTTTTGTTTCCTTGTGTTTTCCTTTTTTAAAGTAAACTGAACGTATTTCAATTAGTATTCGTATAGGATGTTCAGTAATTACCCAGTCTAATTTATCAAACGGAAGTATATAAAAAAAAGAAGCAAAAAAAAAAGTTTGTAATGACAAAAGTTTCATTTTTAAGAAGAAAAATTTAAGTGAAAGTTAGTGGTGAATTAACTACAAAACCACATTTATTGAGATACGATGCAGTTAACCAGCCAAATAATAGAAATGCGTTGAAAGTTCATGACTTTTGGTTTGTATTATCGGCGACTACCTAAAATACTTAATTTTGCCTTTCGGGCTTACCAGTTGTTTTTGAGAAACGTAATTTCTGCATTAACATGAACTAAGTCTGTTGCTTTCGAAATAAGCAAATTAATCGTCGCAGTAACAAACGTTCACCGTTGGATTCTATTCCGAGCAAGATCAAGCCAGTTTTTATCATGAACATCTACCACTCGAAGATACCTTCTAATTGCCATCCCAGCGACGCGACGTCTCGGTCTTTCTTTCCGGCTTGCCACGCACTATAGAATATGATCTTCGTTTTTTCTTCCATGCGACGTATATGGCCTGCCCAACGTAGTCGTCGTGATTTCATTATTATTATTATTATGGGTGAATCATACAGTTTATGGAGTTCTCCATTACGCATTTTTCTTGTTTCCTGGATACGCAGTATCGTAAGATGTTCTGATACCTCGTGAAGTTATCCGATTTAATTACTGTATAGTATGAAAACGTTTCATTTAAATACAAAACTTTGATTCACCTGATATCGTTACGTGGAAACGTGTTGTAAGAGTCAAACTGCGAGAATGTATAACAAAATCCAACAGAAGAGGAATAAGACAGCCGGATTGTCAATGGATAGGCATACAGGGGCCGACCATCCTGACTGAGGGTTTTCAGTTTCACCAGGCGAATGCAGGGATGGTGCCCCCAGTAAGGCTTTGGCCGCGACTTTTCCTATTTTGACAA
Source organism: Lepisma saccharinum (assembly GCA_022664845.1). Classification (NCBI taxonomy): domain Eukaryota; kingdom Metazoa; phylum Arthropoda; class Insecta; order Zygentoma; family Lepismatidae; genus Lepisma; species Lepisma saccharinum. The sequence continues at coordinate 26,668 of JAGDQP010012061.1, forward strand.
CTGTGATTGGGGATTTCAAACTATACTTGGTTAAAATAATCGTACGGTGCTCCTATTCTGATTACTCGTACTTGGTTCGTCGGAAAGAAATCTATTTGGGTAGCCCTGGTCTGGTAGTGTGCGTAATAATAATATATAAAAACAATCTTGACTTTAACTAACCCACCTTCGCACATTTGACATTAATGTGTGTAAAAGTACAAGAGAGCTATGTTTTTCAAGAAAATAAATGTTAATAATGAATATAAGCATCTAAGAAAATGCTATGAAAAAAAAATAAATATATGAAGACCTAGAATCGAACACAGGCGGCCCAGATGGTAAACCTAGGCTCTACTGACTGAACCACGCTATCAGTTTGCAAGAATTAATTTAGAAATCGTCGCAGAATTTACAATACCGCCTAAGTCGTAAAACGTAAATTATACGGGAGGAAGAAAAACTTAACGCATATGCTGCATTTCAATACAAATTTTGTCATTACCCTTTTCAATATTACACCACTATCTGTTGGAGAGACGAAGAACTACTTCGGGGGTAGCTGCCTTGTCACAATGCGAGTCAAAAAATGCCGAAAAGTGAGTGTTAGGCGCTATTCTATAATTGGGACGAAATGCTATTTAAGACTGCATGATGTACGTATCAACGTTACTAGATGCTACTAGTGAGTCCTATGCACAGTTGTACTGTAAACAAGAAAACCAATATCCTGGCTTGAGCCAGAGGTGCCTTAAGTCCACAAATAAATTCAAAAAAGGAAAATGGCAGGGATATAGTTAGCCTCTCACTTCGTATTCTTTAAAAATTGTAAAGATGTGTTTCAATGATGATGGAGGATTTACAGTTGAGGTAAGAACATTGTGTTAGATTTCAAGGTAGTGTGGTTTTATAGAGACTCAAATCTCATTTGATACAAGCTGAGAATAATTTATAATTCTCTTTACTTATTTTTAATCCCCATTCGTTTGTAACCCTTATTATGATTTTGGCTATTAAATGTATAACATGTTCATTTTGTCGCTGTGTGGCACCAGAAGCAATTACTAGACAGGCACGGCACGTATCTGTCTCTGAACGACTCCAATGGGGCAGAATAAGACGTGATAGTGGAGGTGAAGCTGCAGCTTTCTTCCTTGTAGGCGGACATGTAGAGTTGACCCCAGGAGATGCCACCTTCGAGTTACGGATGACGATCGTGAGCCAGAAGTTGGGTGAAGAGACCTACAGGGAGAGAGAATAACCTCCCCAGCGGGGAAACCCTTCCTCTCGGGACCTCTCAAGAGAGGTAAGCGCACCAGCACGTATTTTCTTACGAGAGACGACACATTTTACAAGTGGACCTCTCGGCCAGAAGAGACCTGATTTCCTGCTGGTGTACTCTTTCGAGAGAGTGCCTACCAGAGTAATCGACCTCTCAGCTATTGTGGAAACACTATCTTACCCGTTTATTCGCCTCTTACGAGAGAGACTGAATATGCGGGGAACTTCTCGAAAGGGAGGGGTGAATGCATTAATTCAAAAGAATCCAACACTAGAACGGTTGGAACATTATTCCGTGTATTTCCTGTTCAGTACAAATTTACACTACCACCAGTCAGTTTATATAATGGCCTCCATTAAACTTTTTCACCTGGCATGTTACAAAGTAAAATGGTGACTCTATTGGATAATATTTATGAATAATACATCTAGTACTACTATTAAATCGTTGGAATATTAAACTTGCCATTAAAATACTTATATAATAAAATAATATAGAAAACGAATTTAAGAATTTGATCATGCCTCGCGCCATCTTTTGCGCTTCACTCCAATAACGTATAGACGCACTCGTATAGCTCTATGGATGGCCGTGTCAAAATGATGTTTATATGTGTAGTGTGTGTTTTATGGGTTTTCAGTATCCATTTTAATTGTGGTAAAACCACCAACTAATTGATTTAAATGAAATTTAAAAAGTTAATAAAATAAGCGACTTAAACATTTAAAGGACAGAGATCAGATAGCCAGACGCAGCGGATAGAAATGAAAAAGAAGAAAACTGACAGATAAAAAAGAAGAGTGAAATAAGGTATAGAGAAATCGACGAGTATAATTAAAGGTAAGAAAAGGGTAAAGGTGCGATATGCATGGAGGTAGCACTCCACATATTCTCGACCAACGGCACGAAGTGAGGTGGGGTGGTCAGTCCCACGCTCGGCTACCTTTACCTCCCAAGGGACCAGGAATACCAAGGACACTCTGGCATTTTTGATAGGGGGCTGAGTGCACCTCAGAGCGGGAGGTATGGGAGCACAGAGAAAAACTTGACCTGGCCGGGATTTGAAACTATTATAATTAATTTCTAAAACTCAGATTCAAAGAACTAGAAAAGTCCCCGTGTACACTGCACATAAAATATTAATATCTTGATGCATGGTAGTTTTGCAATAATTTCAAGTAAAAGACCTGCATCATCACTTTATTTCCCTTGTACATAACGTAGCAAGATGCTATGAGTGCGTCCTTTAAACCATTTTCAAAATATATGCCCCATCATACTGGTATTTACCGCATCAATAAAGATGAACTAATGATACAAGGCGTAACAGAAATAAAATTCCTGCTATATTTAAAGGACAAATCAGAAATTTTACTTCTAAACGATCGATATCGCGCTAGGATATCTTCAGAGTGTGATATTTCTTTAAACTTCATATTTTAAACTGCCAATTTTTTTTGCATGTTGTTTGGTTGAAATACAGGTGTATTAAGTTTCAGAAATAGCATTGTGTCGAACTATTGCACCGCGCCAATGTGAGTGTCGATCGATATTGACCCAGAACGGTCAACTATGATCAATATTCGCGATATTTCGCTGATATCCTTACACTGCTGGGGAAACCAATGGCTTTCTTGAACACAGAGAGGCAAAATTATATTAATTATTTCACACATGAGACTATTGAGGTCCTTTTTTTTCTGTGTTGTAAAAAAAAGAATATAATTGTTACGCAGCAAAGCTGCCACTGATCGGTGATGTTCCAGCAATTCAAATCCTGCTGTAAAAAGACAAATCATTTCAACACAAAATTGGTGACTCGGAACTGTCACTAATGATTAACCCTCGCAGTACTAAGATCAAAATATTACTTGAATGCCTAAGATGGGGTCATATTGACCCGATAGGTATTTATAATGTTAAGGCCAGAAAACTGATAAAAGATAAAATATTGATATAATACTGGCAATGAGCATTTATTAGAAAGGGCAAAACGTAATTTCCACAATAATACGAATATTTAAATTAGCACCAAACTCAAGTGGAAAAATATTACGAAAACAATAGTCCAGCCAAAGTATGGTTTGACCCCGGCAAAATTGCAACCTAAGGTCTGACAACTGCAATCACTTGATGGACCTAAACTGATGAAAATATAAAAAATCTCTGCACGAGAACACAAAATATTTTAACTGCTTTAATAGAAAACTCTTAATTTTTTATACTTTTTATTATAAATCACAAGTTCAGTATCACATTAAGTATTTTTTTTTTAACTTATTAAAACATTTTTAATGTGAACAAGCATATTAGCTACAACTTTACACCAGCAATGAAGCAATATAGAATTGGAACATAGGTTACATACATGTCCACATCATCTTCACTGTCAATGCTTCCGCTGTCACCACTAGCTGCTTGAATACCATTATGACCTCCAGTTTCCTGGTAGTGACGCACAAGTTATAGTACATGGCAGACCATGGTTTTTGCAGCTGCAGCGCATGGTCTCACATCCAGTAGAACAGTTGCAGCGAATAATGGAAAGAATACATTCCGGAGCTGGAGGCATGTCGAGTAAAATTGGATGAAGTTGACCATTTTTGCAGTCCAACCCCACTCAACAGGATTAGCAATTTCTGCTTTCCAGAAGAGTATTTGATGGTAGGTGTTCATAGAAGGGAATTTGGTGGAATATGCTGCTGGTGGTAGTCTTTCAGGAGAAACAAAGTACTTTGCGGCTGCAACCTTTTTGTTGTACATGCGATGCCGCAGGGAAGCGAGAGTAATTTTTTCCTCACCACCAAAGAACAAAGACATCGCTTTGTTTCCAGCTTCCATAATCGTGCTGACTGACTGCCCAGGAGTGCAGAAAACGTCAGCAATATCTTGTATTCGGGGGTCATTTTGTATCTTCTGGACTGCTTTCCAATTCCATATATGCGTGAAGTGCTGTCACAGCCTGTGAAAGCATGTAAGGAAAGCAATCGTTCACACATGCTGGCACCAAGATTATCTGGAATTAAGTGAATGTCATATTTAGGTTTTGATGTCCTTATTCGGTGAGTGTCACTGCGGAAGAAAAGGTGACAGGAACTCGGCTGTGAATAATACCAGTAAGACCAGTAGATCAGTGTCTTCTCCGATCACTACAGTGCTTTAGGAACTCGCTGCTGCTGTTGTAGCTATGCGTCCACTTGAAGCACTGCACATCCTACTTTCTTCAGGTAAATTCCAATAAGGTCCAGTATTCGTTGCTTGTTCTTCACGTTAGCCAAAAATTATTCTTTTCTTCCGGTGAATTCCATAGTAGGTGTAAAATTGACTGCTGGGCTAACAGAGGAACCAGCACGACGGCGGTGGGTACAATCTTTTGTACATGGTAAACTATAACCATCAAACACGAGAATAGCTGAACCATAATGAAAGATATGTTCAGCATATGACGCAGCGATGTCATGATATGAACGGCCTTTATCCCATGGTAACCGATGTAATTCTCTAAGATATATTACATATTTTCTTGTTTTCCAGCGTCACTGGTCGGTCTATTGATTGCACAACTCGAGAAGAGCATGTGCTAGAGGAGTTTCATCTGCTTTTCGCATCATGCTGGGAGAGACTAATAAAGCTAGTGGATAAGCGCACAGTTCATATGTGAAAACCTCCTTCAAGTCTATGCTACCAGCGTTAGCTGCCACTTTCATTCTCTGAAACAATAAGTTAGGGTCAATCAAAACATCTTTAATTTTCACACAACTTACAGTGGCCAAAGTTTATACTTTATCTTGACGCTTCCATTTAACTGTGAACAGGTCTTCTCGAGCCAGCTGAGTATAAGTTATGTACAATGACTGTAGGGTCAGCCGTAACACCAGTGACAATGTTTCGCAATGAGTTGTCACCATCGAATGGAGTGATTGGCTGCAAACGAGTTAGAATGCGACTGGTGTAGATATCGCGCATCATTCTCGACTCTTCAGTTTCTTTGTGCTGTTCACTAGTGACATATAATGTGCGGGTAAGGTTCTGCATACCCATATTGTATTCTGAGCATGCTGGCATTGATAGCACCCACAAGGACTTTTGGATGTCTGACAGTCCACTGCCAGGAGTCAAAACCAGTAGATTTGAGCGCTCTCATCAGGACTTTTCTATGACCAAATCTCAAGCTATCATGAAGAGTGGGGTTTAGGGTTGGTAGCTTCTTCATTGTTTGAAAATATAAGCACGCAGGTTTAAGATAGTTAAAGTGTCCTGCTGCCGCAAATATGGGGATGCACTCTGAAATTGCCTCCAGATGTTGTGTCCAGGACCCCGTTCGATCAGCAGCCACCAATTTTCTTGCAGTTGAAATCATACGCTGGTAGCAACCGAAAGCTGACTTGTTTGCTATGAGCTCTGAAGTTCGTATTTCTTTGATTCTATTACATTTATAGCTTCATAGAGAAACGGTGAAGATGATGTTGCTTAAGTTACAGTAACTGAACGCGATATCATGTGCTGATACAAATTAAACGTCTTACTTATAACTGGATGGGTCGTATTTTCATCTGAAGGGAACACAGAGGTAATAACCAACGAATTTAGAGTATGGTCGAGAATCATATGGACTCTGAATGCTCTGGCCAAAGACTTGCCTGTCAACATATGAATCACTGCGTTTTCACCAAACGCTTCATGCAGCATTTCCCGCAAGCCTGAACCATCCATGAGAGAACCAATTGCTCCCAGAAGGTTTATCAGTGTATGAAATGACCCTAACATGAGAACGGTGTCCTTTAATCTCTCCGTTATGTGCTTCGTCATGCAGAACCTGTGACACTTTCCAGAACAGCGGCTGATCGAAAGTGATGATGGCTGTAACGCGGTATTTCTTCGCAACATTGTTCAAGTATGTCAGGGTTGAAAGGATGCATGACATATCACTGGATGAAGATAAATTATTGGTAAGCAGACCACATTCGACTTCCCTGGATGGTGAAGTGATGGATTTGAATGGCCTTCATCATTCCTGACCAATTTGGGGTGTGTACAGTTTCCAAAGGATGTCAATAGAGCTTTCCGTGGGTGGTGAAGTACTCATCACTTCACAGTTGACCTTTTCCAGGATAACCTTTGCTGCTCAGTACTCATGAATGGGGACGTCGGCCAACGACTTCATTTCAGCGTCTGAAACAGATTGCCTGGATATCAATTAGGAAGTAATGGCAGCTATCATCCCCCATTCCATGGAATGTGCCAAAACCACTCAATGTTTGAAGATTATGATCAACATTATCTGCCGCGAAGAGAAGAAACTGGCCCTCTGATATCTCAAAGCTACGATTACCAGCAGGTTTTGCAGCGCTGCGTTCGAACCTTTGCACTTCGGTGTATGAGTAGCCCAAATGGTTCAATGTATCAACGAGGTGTTTTGAACGAAAGTTGTGATGCATTTGTGCTGCTAAACCTAATTGCAAGGGGGCTATTATGGTTCTTCGCCTTGCTGCTTGGATCAAGCACTGGCCAAGCGCAGCAATTTTGGTTTCATTTCCCTTCCCGGTGAAAAGACTGTCACAAAAGTCTGGTAGATACTTATCTTCTCGTGGTTTTTCATGGTAAGCTCTCAAAATGTTATTGGCCGTTTCTCGAAGTGTGATCACATCGTCTTTTCCATTGTCACTTGCTATCAGTATACTTTCACCAAAATGCTCGAGTAGTCGACGCTTCATGTGCCGTTTGTCGTATGCTGTGTAATCAGTTCCTTCAAGAAGAGTACTCATTTTACTGACAAGTTCTCCAACTTTTATCTGTTCATCCTAATGCTTCTCCACGTAATTACTAACACTTAAAAATACCTGTAGACGCACGTCGTTTGTAGGTCTGCCAATCCGTGTTTTCTTTTCTGAAAGCTGATGATTAGTCTCGCACCTGTACTGTTCTGGTATTCCTTTTCTTGTCCGAAAGTTTACATTACACGATCTGTAGTATACACAGTCAGCTGCGTGAAGATCAGATGAAAAATACTCAATACGGCAACTTACCACGTGTGACCAACTGTCATTTCTGTCATCACAACACTGCACAATGCTCTCCGCAAAAACGCCTGTCTTCACAGCCACATTTACTGACTTTGACATGTGAAGATCTTCAAAGAGTACACGTGTACCGCAAACCAAGCAGTCTATTTGACTTGTGAGCGAGTAATTCGTGTTTTAATTGGAAATATCGACTTCTGTTTCAGGGCTACAGCAATACTTTTTTGTCTGTGTAGCGTCTGCGACAAGACTCATGAACAAACATGCATTACCTGCGGCAGCAGTAATGTCACTACAGCGGGTTTTGCTGCCAATGTTAATTCCTTCAGCTCCTTTATTATGAAGGACTACTGTCTTGCCATCTAAATCGGTTCTCTTACAGATGATACACAAGTTTCCTGGATCATCCATAGCAGCGTCTCTTCAAAATGTCTTGTAACACGTAAAGGGCGTAAATCGCTATCAAGGAACGATTGATAATTACATGTGTTATTCGAGTGTAGTACTTTGTTATTGTACATTTAAACTAAAGGTACACTACTAGCTACCTTGTAATGGTATGGAACAATAAAGATTGAATACTGAAACTTCGACCAGTTCATACAACCAGGGTAGGAGTTATTCTTTCTTTAAAAATGTTTTCACATTCTTGCTTCACAGAAAGACTAAAAAATTCCCAATTGTTTCTCACCGAACACCTCGTGGTTCAGTCAGTAACGTCGCGGTCTTCGCATTGACCGGATTGGTCGAGATCGAACCTAGACAACTGCACTTACCGATGTTCATCGGTAATTCTGACACTGCAGGTTTTTAACTCATTATAAGTTATGTGCAGCATAATGAAATGAAACTACTTCCCAACGAATTTCATTATGACGAATTCAGAGTTTCTAGACTTACTTCTTTTACATAGCGAGTGCATTTAAGATACACTCTTCATTTACATAACACAGTGTAGCTGTGAGTATGCTGGTTTGCTGCTGATTCCCCCTTTCCTACCCGGCAGTCGGACAGTAGTTCTTCCCTGGCTTTGGAGCAGATGATCTATTGACAATCAGAATTAGTTTCTTTAACATACATCTAATCTCCATTATGCAAACACAGTGTGTCAACACCTAGCATTTCTCGAAGGTCGCGGGTTCGAATCCTTCCCTGGGCATGGATGTTTGTGGATTTTAACTAGGTGTATAGGCCACCGAAGTCAAAAGTTACTAGACTGGCCCATACAAAATAAAGTTTATCTAGAATTTTCTAAGTATATAAAAGTGGCCTACCTAGATACGTTTAAAGAAAACTTTGTTCACAATATTTCGATTGATCCAATCAAATTCTCGTCTTGATCTTTTAGCACCTAATAAAGCTTGATTCTATCAAGTGAAACATTGTAAACTACTGCTATTTTAACGTATCTCTCTCTTATCTACTTAGAAAGTTTATATATATATTAATTATTAATCTAGATTAACGCCTCTGACATTCAAATATTAAATAGTTAGCTTGAAAATACAGTAAGTTTGTAAAGAAGATATTCGTAAGTATCAGTTTTGAAGAGCCGAACAACGTAAAGATAATGTATTTAACAAACTCCAAATACATCTAGAGGCCATTTTACATGCGAGGCAACAACAAATGACTGGGAAGATATCGGCCCTGGTCGTATTAAAAGTAACTTCCCAACATTTGCATGGTGCGACTGAGGAAACCAGGGAAAACCTCAATCAGGATGAGCGGTTGCAGGGCGTTAACCCACAACGTTCCGAAGGCGAGGCCTACTCTCTACCAACTGACGTACGGCCGACATATTCAGCATACTATTTATTGATAGCAGATAACTATTGGGAAGCATAATCTTTATATTTTCAAGGAAAATGACTTCACTTGGAGGGGCTGTAATCATAACGGCTATCTTGTCATTCTCAGATTCGCGTTGAATCCATTCTAAAAAGAAATAAACTTTTTTAACGTTAAAAAAACGAAATCGTTCAATTTCCGGGTACAAAACATTTTACACAAGCTCAAATGAGTCTCTTGGTGTTTACCAGGTAATATATAAACGTACAGATATGTATACATTTTAAAACTTGGTTTACCGGGAACGATTTTCGAAAAAAGATTAATCATTTTTTGGTCAGTTTCAAGATCTCTGTACTGTTAAATCAGCTTAATTAGTAATAATAGCAATACTACGTGTCAGTAGTAGTAGTATATTATAACTTTGTAAACAAACATACAACCTGAATTAAATCCATGAAGTTCTTGAGTTTACCATAAATGCGGTTATTTCTCTTGATCATTAGTTTCCACATATTGATGTCTCTTTAGAATCGTCATTTTGCTCAACTTCTTCATTTATTCACAGATATTAATTAGCACACCTTCATAGTTTGTTCATAAATCACCGAATGACAATCAAGTCCATAAAACGTTAAAATCTGTTAATTTCTTTAAAAATTTCCAATTCTCATTGTTTGAAATCTTTAAAACAATGCTCATTATTAAAATAAATGAAATTAAATTGTGAACACATTGTCTCGAACTATTAAATCTATGCCATTTCATTCAAAACACCAAATCACTATTCTAACATGTACATCGTATACAAATGAGGGCATGTAATTAATTCTCTTTACTGTAAATGTGCAGTGTTTTACTGTATTTGCCCTTAATTTACTAAAATAAATTTTGTCTTCTGTAAAATAAACTATTTTCTTTCTGTATTTGCAGGAGCTTATAACATGAAAAAGTAGTAATTTTAGTTTATCCGGAACGAGGTCAGGATCAGATCAGGATTAATGAGATTTTAGTGTTTTAGTAAATTTGTCATTGGCCAGTATTGATTGTATGAAGGGGATGGTCATGGATAGGTTAGAAAATATGATACATTTATTTTTCTCGTCACTAAAATTACTCAATTTTATTTTCAAGTATATATATATATCAACTCCACACTTCTCAAAACTTTCACCTGGTTTCGATATATCTATGACATTTTCTAAATCAGGACCCACGGACAAGAGTCACTGGGAACAGTCTTGCAAGACCTCAACTGCTCCTTTCCCGTGAAATTCACGTGCTTCTTCTCCAGGAAACACACAACCTTCCTAGATGTGGATGTCTGGTTCAAGAGCTACCGACTTGAGACAGGCGTCGATAACAAACCTACCAACAGCATGCAATAGCTTTCATTTCCATTCCATACCAAACGCTCTCGCTATCCGAGGCACTTGCATCTGCTCCTCTGACGATCTAATTCAACATTATTTTAGTAACCTCAGCTCTCACCGGCCGTGCATAATCCAATCATCTCATCTGTAAATAATTGGACCGTGCCAGAAATCACCTAAACTTCAACCGGCCTCCCCGCGAAGTTCCATCGTCCAGTCTGCTTTTGCTGACTGCAATCAGCCCTAGTAGTTTAACATCAACGCTGCTCGAAAGGAGGACCAGCAGAGAGGATTTCATTCCATTCACTTCACTTTTCATCCACGGCCGATTCATTCTTTCATCTCCTCTTTTGTTGCGATTTGTGCCTCCCTGCAATAAAGAAGAATGTATCAGGATGTATTTGCATTGACGATGGCCCCTGGAGTTATTGGAAAGGGGGCGGGACCATTGAATAGCGTTTAGTTCTTAACGGCAGATTTTTGGATGGTTTAGCACGTTGAGGCTGGGAAGTGCGCCATTAGGGAGCTACCCGGACCTTTGGTCTCGCCAACACTTTGAAGGAGTGGGTGTCCATTAGTCGGGAGTGCAAATGATTTCGATGCTAATCCATTTATGACTCCTCGATTTCCAGCTTGCTGACAAGGGTGATGAGGGTAGGACCCAGCAGCCTCGTTGGCTCCTTCGAACGGTGACGGAGAAGTGTGGGCATTTACGGCTTTATTTCACCATGGCTCCAACACATTATAATAATAAGTCGCCTTTGCAGAAAGACAAGCAGAAAAATAAGAGGCAGAATGAAGAGAAAGTCCCTGATAAAAGTAAGGAGGCAGATACAGTAAGTGAATCAGCCAGTGACCAGTAGAGAAAATAGAAGTAGGCGAACAGACAAGTATCGTACCTAATATCACACGATATCTTGTAATTAAAGTTAAGAACGAAACAGAAAGTCCAGGTGGTTTGAAGGGATTATTCCCTTTCATTATTCAAAAGCAACTTGCTCATGTTGCAGGCGAGCTTAAACAAGTTAAAAAGCTTCGCAACGGCACCCTATTAATGGAGACATCTAATGATAAACAAACAACTAATGTCCTGAAAATGAAGTGCCTAGGTGCATTTGAGTTCAAATTGAACCACACCGCCAACTGAACTTTAGTCACGGCGTAATATCTTGGGACTTCAAAGAAGTCCCTGAAGAGAAGATCAAGATTGAACTCATCAGCCAATATGTAGTTAATGTTAAACGCATTAAAACCAGAAAGAGTGGCGAGCTATAACCCACGGGGTCTCTAATTTTGACGTTTGTAATGCCACAGTTTCCTAAGGACGTGAAGGCTGCTTTCTTTTGCTAGCCTGTCCTTCCTTATATACCAAGTCCGCTCCACTGTTTTAAATGTAAACACTATGAACACACCAGTACGTCCTGTAACGTGACCTCTGCTGTAAGTGCAATTTACGGAACCAGTAGCCACGGTGCGTATCCTTTCACCTTACTGCAAGTCCCATTGTGTTAATTGCAAGGGTCAGCTCAAGGTCTGGTCGCGTGACCCCATTTTAAGGAAGAAAAATGAATTCGAGAGCTGATAGTGTTAGAGAAAATATCTGCTGGTGATGCAAATCATCGATTAAGAGTCAGCGCACCATTCCATCTGGTGCGTTTTCACAAGTAGTAGCAAGAACACCCAGACAGTTAATATGTCAACACAAACAGTCTCATATACCTGTAGACCATCCGAAGTCTCCTAGAGGCTCAGATACTCCTCGCAATATGTCGACGCAGGTTGCGGAACAAAAGACACCTGTGCAGAGTTCTAGAACTCCATGGGCTAAGTCTACTTTTAGTCCCAATAAAGTTCCAAACTTGCACGAGCTTCGCATCTCATGACAAGCATTAAGCGTCTGACACATGTTTTGGCTGCTCAGCTAGGTCAGGAAGAGTCTCCACATCCTATCGATCAACCAAGTTCATCTTTGACCTCAGACATGATTGAAGACTATCTGATGGATAAGGATTGGAATCACGTGGGAAGGAAAAGGAAACCTAAATTTAAATCTAAACTTAGAGGGTGATATTTTTCTTGATTTTCATCCTATGTTTTGCGGAGAGTTTTTTTATGATCTCCATCTATTTGAGATGATTATGCCCTTTAGTTCTTCAGTTTTATGCTGTATTAGTGTTTTATCTTGTGAAGGCCCATTTACAGCCGTCCTGTTTTCAACTTGTTATGCTGAAGACTCTTTTAATCTTTATACTGGCCGTTTACACCAGTAAGCTGTTTCTGAAGACCTTTTACATCTTCAGTTTTTATATGATCTTATTATTTTAATTAATTAACAGCTAAGTTTTAACGTGACAAAGATGAGGGGCTCCCCCCGTATCGGGAAGGACGTAAGCCATAGTGCTGTTACCGCCCATAAAATTCATTTTGTTCCCTCCGCTCCTCTCTCTCACTCAGTACCATCCTAGCCTGCAGACTCTCTAAAAGCTCCTCGAACTGGCGCACCTCATACTCACTGCATCACCTGAGACTGAAAGAGCTTTCCCCCTCATGTCCGAAAAGAGTCTACTGCAACATCCCGTAATCTCAACACCATCCTGAACAGAACTGGATCTATTCCGCCCCCTTCTTCCAAACCTAGCAAGTACAATAGCTAGACTCCGGTGCAGAACCTGTCCTATTTTTGATCCCAGTCTGACCTTCGAGCATCCCGTCACTCACAAGACCTACTCTTTCCGACATTCCGGCAGTTGCATATCTTCAAACCTCATTTACCTGTTATTCTGTAAACGAGACGGGCTTATGCCATAGTGCTGTTACCGGCCATTAAATTAATTTTATCTTATCGTACTCTGTAATCTATGTTCTGCCTTCTACGTTTGGAGAAACACAAACATCGCTAACAATCCGCATCAACAACCATCGCTACTCCTCCAAATCACAACTTCCGCACCTCCCTATACCTAAACACACTTCACATCTCATCCGTACTTTTGACGAAACCTTGCGTGTCAGCATCCTGAAAGTTTTGAATCCTGACTCACCTAACACTGTTAGAAATAGATGGGAATAGATATACATCTCCATCCTTTCTGCCAACCATGAACCGGCCTTCTGCATCCCTGCAGCTCAATTCTTTTTCGATGCTTGCTTTCATCTTCTCCTTTCCTTCCGTCTTCATTTCCACTTTTATTTTATGTCCCTTTATTTATTTTCACCCCCCTCCATAACCTGGCCATTCTGTTACCTGGCGTTAGTTGGTAACATGGCCGCTCCCTAGTGTCAGTCTTCTCTGTTCATCTCCTCTCCTATTATGTGAACACGCTCTGGCGAAACGTAGCCCCTTTCCTTTCTAAAAAAAAAAATGTAGGCCTTTTTAGTAATTATAGACACAATGATATGAATGCAATGCAATTTAAAATCCACAAACATCCATGCCCCATCCGCAACCTCATGAACGTCGACACAGAGCACTTGCCCACATGGTTACCGAGGTCGGTTTCCCTTTCTTTTTGTGTCTGCGTGTGTTTGTGAAGTTAATGTACATCTGTATTGCTTTCTAACATGTAAGTACCTTTTTCTCTACCTTACGTTACCATTTAATATACAGGGTGATTCAAAATAAATGGTGCAAAAAGAAACGTTACCTGTTACCGCTGTAATTAATTTTTGTGGAAATAGCGATGTACCAAGAAAGATACGAACACTCACACTCACAGATGCTCAATGTGGGTCCCGTTTGTGACGCAGCAGATATCCAGACGATAATCAAGTTCTTACCAAACCCCAAATGGATAGGATTGCGTCATGTATCCGCTGCTGTAACTGCCTTAAGTCCTGTGGAAGTCCTTATTCTTCACATAGCCCGAAAGGAAAAAATATTTTTGAACAATGGTACGCCTTCTCTCTTGCCGATACCGCCACTTTACACACCAGCGCTGCTAGTGGGCAATTGCGAAAATGGAGCGTGCTCAAGTGTTCCCAAATAAAACTTGGGAGAGTTTACCTTTCATGTCACATCCGTATTTCCACAATACATTTATTATAGAAGTCACAGGTAATGTTTCGTTGTGCACCATTAATCTTGAATCACCCCTGTATAAATGAGTGGACGAAACCGTATAATCAATTTATCGGCTTGGTCCCAGTGGGAAGACATTAAAAGCAGTGATTATGAATTGATTTAAAACTGTGGGTGTCATCCTTCAGGACCATAACCTTCATCCGATATTCCATATAGAGAAGAAAATTTACAGTACAGTTGAAGCTTACGACAGCATATGAAAAAAAAATCTGAATTTTGGCGACAACTTTCTAAAATTCTTCAGCAAGTCTTGGTACTGATTTTTCGTAATTAACTTGGAGTGTTAATATCGTGATATCATGTATGAGATAGTCAGACTATAGGCTTCACATGGATATTGCTATTAAACAGTTTTGTATGCTGGATTTTGTGATGCAACGTTGGTTTACAAACTAACTCAGCATCTGTGAAATTTCTCACTGTTGAAAAACGCCTTCAGAGCCACAAGATGTACAAGTAGCATAAAACAAGAACAGCATAACCTAGCTACTTTTTCCCAACAAGCAGCTGACTGCATAAGTAAGAACTGACATGCGTATGAGTCGTATGACGGTAGTGGAATGGGAAATGCGCTGGGTTTGACCTGTCCGAATGGTTTCACCCCATTCTACGTTATATCCGGGAAACCGGAACAACTTGTAAGCCGGGACTGTCGCCCCGAAAGGCTTCTGCCACTAACTGGGAGGAGATCCTTAATTCCTCTTGCTAAGGCTTAAGGGAACCGACCGGGGTAGACACCTAATGTCCAATCCATACGTTCACGTCATGGGGCCTGTTAGTACCTAAGCAACTGTTTGGCAAACAAATATGGATGGGCTGCTCACCAACCCGCAGTAACAGACAGCGTGGTGTGTCAAATGTATGCACCCCTCCTTTCTTAACACATGATAGTAAAGTAAGGAAATAGTTTCGGAGGTCCCATTGCTCGGAGGACAGAATGCGGCTAGCAGCGGTCAGTCCTGCAGGAAGTTAGAGGGTCAGAGTGCCCGTGTTTGGACTGTAGACTGCCAGGAAAACGACACTACAACTCGAACGGACTTATACTTGGTGACTGAACTGTCAGTCACTTGCAGGAGAAGACAAATTAAACAACTTACCAGGTTTGAGTGGGACATCATAGGACTATCAGAAGTGTGGAGGAAGAATGAAGAACAGTTGGAACTACCGTCAGGGCTTACGTTTTACTTCAAAGGAACAGAAAATGGCAAACCGACAGGCATTGGCATTATAATAAATAAAGACCTGAAGATACGTATCACAGAAATTGAAGGAATTTCAGATAGAATCGCACGGATACTAATAAAGAACAAGAGCTAGAGTATGGAAATTTGAAAGAAATATGCTCCAACCCGTGGAAAAAATCTAAGATACGAGGAGATACAGATTTTGGATAGCAGCAAATCGCATTACAAAATTGTAATGGGAAACTTTAATGCGAAAGTAGGAACTAAGCAGAGCAATGATACGAAAGTGGGAAATTTTGGATTTGGCAAAAGAAGCAAGAGAAGAGAGAAGTTAATGGAATTCTGGGAAGCCAACAGACTGTTCGTTTCGAATACATTTTTCAAAAAACCACCCGAGCAAGTGGACATGGAAAGGCCCAAATGGGGCTGAAAACGAAATAGACTACGTTTTATCGAATAATATGGGACTTCTCCAAGACATGTCTGTTCTGAACAGTTTCAAAATCTCAAGTGATCATAGGATGATGAGATGTAAGCTGAAACTGAATACTAGACTTGAGAGGAAGAAGCTTATCAGAGGAAAACCGCCAGTTTTAGATCTATAAAATCTATAGAAAAACAGACAGATATTCGAGATAGAACTAAGCAACAAACAGATACAGGCCCTTGGAAGAGTTAGAATACAAAAAAGATATCAATAGCAGAAATAAAATATTAACGAAGATAATAAGAGAGACGGCAAAGAAAATAGCAGGCATCAAAAGAAGAAAGAGCAAAATCTCAGAAGAAACTAAACTATTGATAAAGAAAAAGAGGGAAATGAAAGAAGAGGAAAATCACATAAAGAGGATTGAGTGCACAGAAGTAAATAAAACCGTAAGGAAGAAAATAGAGAGGTGTACGTAATACAACGAAACATTTGTTACAAATACAATCGAGAAGAACAACAGCCTGAAGAAAACCGAATAGCAGCTCATGATAGGAAAAAGCAAATAATTGCAGTTAAGAGACCTGTAACACTAAATAAGGAAGAAACTATAAAATATTTGAAAATTTCTACAGAGAAGTACTACGAAGAAAAACTAGGAAATGAAGATTCAGAAGAAAATGGCGTATATGTTCCAGACGCAATAAAAGAAGTGGATAAAGTACTTCGAAGGAAGAAGAACAGAAAATCTCCAGAAGAAGATGGATTCACAGCAGAGATGTTTAAATGGGGAGGTGAAAAGATGAAGGAGAAACTTGCCAAATTATTTTCGATGTGCCTGAGAAAGAGAGAAACACCCTCAAGTTGGGATAATGCTGTTATCATTTTGTTGTACAAGAAAGGAGAAAAAGAACACGTCGAAAACTACAGACCAATCAGTCTACTGTCCGTTCTATACAAAATGTTCACCAAAGTTATTTTGAATCGTATTGAACGAGACTCCGGGTTGGAGTTACTGGTCTCCCACCAGGTGGCGGATAGGAGAATGTCGACCAGATATGGTGGGTACCGGAAACATTCCGGGGCGGACCAAAACCAGTACTGCTGCCTTGCAGTTAGTAGA
>JAGDQP010012062.1:11374-42001 GCA_022664845.1 Lepisma saccharinum
TTTTTTTTTTTTTTTTTTTTTTTTTTTTTTTTTTTTTTTTTTTTTTTAGTATAAGGCTAAGAAACAAAGAAAAATCTTATTGAAGAAATCGGAAGACTGACTTAAGAAACAATGAATAATAGATACACATTATAATATGGATTGTAACAAAATTTGGCATATATATTCCTTAAGACCTTGAAGGATTAACCACGGCATTAAAAGAGCCCTAAAGGTGTGAAACAGAGGGAAGAGGGGGAGGAGGGTTCAACTCGGAAACCGCTTGAGCTAGAAACTTGTTATATGACATGAATTTTTTTTGTTTCAAATCATTAGCATTCCTTCATTGTTTTTCGATTCGACACTCACCCCGGAAGGGGGACGATGGGCGACGGGGGGCGAAAACCTCTTAAGGAGTAGAATAATGCTGAGAACTCGAAAACTATTGAACTTGAAAACTTGAAATTTGGCATGTGTGTTCCTTACGACAAAGAATGACAAACAAGTCCCTCCGGCACAAAAAATATTCACCCCGCACCAACGAGTGGGCAAAGCTGTTAGTCAATTATATTTTTACTTTTGTTTGTTTACGTGCAGAGAATAGGAGGAAAGTACTTTTCTTTACCTAACTGGCTAACTTTGACAACTATTTTACCGTTTACTTAACAGCTATGTCTTTTTCTATTTCGTAGCCATCTTCCCAAAGTTAGATTAATATAATTTTTGTTTTATGGACAGTGGGGACAAAAGAATGGACCACTATTGTGTAATTTTCAATGTACCTCTTCTTGTCAGTTTCATCACAACGAAATGCTATAGCGGAACATCTCTACGACGGTGCCCAAAGCAGCCATAGCACAGTTCGTACAGAAGTTGGTTTCGCACTTGGAAGGTTCTGAGTTCGATACCAGTGACCGACCATCCTACTAGCTAAGGTTTTTGCAGGGTTTCTCCTCAGTCATACTAGGATAGCACCTTTAACTTAGGCCCAGATCGACTCCTTACCACAAACTTTTCCGTACCTCATCCCGACTTGAACCATTTTTTTTTTTAAGAATCAATCTTTGCATTAGGCAAGTTACTAATCGTGTGTTATACCTGAAATGTGGTTAATTAATTTATTATTGATAGTGATAATTGTTGTAATGTTCTGGCACACTGTTAGAGTTTTTACGCTGTTTTTAAAATCGTATCCAAGATAAACAGATACTAAGATTTTCTTTAAAATGAATAAGATTAGACTATACTACTAGTCTCTTTGAAATATGGCACGTTATAATGAGAATAATATGTACGAGTTGTAGGTAATACAAGAAACGCGATGATTGCAGAATTGTACATCAAAGGGAATTGTGTCAAAGAGTAATGTATTTGTATAACGTAACTGAGAATTATAGACTTCGTCTTCTGAACCTACAAATTATGGTTTTTAAGAGTAACATTCAGTAGATGGTTGGCTTGTTAAATAAATGTTACCAAATTTTATTAACCAAATTTAGGAGTTCATTATTCATTTAAAATGTAGACAACAGTATAAGATGATTACAGTTATGGGTGAACTATGGCTACTCCATCGCGACTATCATTTAAGGATCTAAACCCATCTACTTATATATTTCCACAATATATCAATTGGCGCAGTTTGTGGTTGGAAGACGTATTGTAAAGATGTATTCATCAACTCCCATGGAACGGTTTATCCCAAACTTAATTGGCATAAAATTGTATATAACTCAATTCGAAAATTATTGCATTGCACATAGTATAAAACCAGATAAAAAAGTAAGCCTCTTCCTATCAAGTGTTGGACGTGAGTTGTTTTCACAATTGAGAGATTTGTTCTCACCGTTGGAAGTAACTGAATAAATGTTTGATGATATTAAAGCGGCTCTAATTGATCATTATCTGCTATAGGTTCAATTACTGTTTTCGTTTAAGTTATTTCAAACGTAGATTTGGTTATACCGTGGCAGTTCGTAACGTTATATGCTTGTTTTGAGAGCGGTGTTTTTAAATGTGTTATCATTACTTGTTTGTTTTTTGCTTTGTAACGAATCAACAATTCCCTAGATACGTATATACATCAAAACGGATGATCGAGTGTACGAATGCGTGGAAATGAATGCATCCTCACGTTACAAGAACGTTCGATTAGATGAGAAGTCAATATGCATTCTTAATTTCAATGTGTACGTTATACTATTGCCTTCGAGTACAGAGAACAAAGTTATAATTTCAAAACATAAGCTATTATGTGTTTTCGAATCGTCACTTGGTTTACTATGCAATAAATGGAAACTTATCTTAATTTTCAAAGTGTCTATCAATCCGATGTCTTAATTTACAGTTCAATGGTATAGTATTTCGTAATAGTTATGAAACTACTTTTTATATATTATATTGCTTTCAATGAATTTAAGCCGATACATAGCAGCACTATAGTATTAATGGCGCAGTCGAGTTGAAGAAGTTGCGCCCAACGAGGGAATTCTAGTTTTTTTATCGTCCATTCGTCAGAAAGAAGTTATGCTACTTGGAATATTTTTTGTGTTGATGTCTTCTAGCAAGATGATTTTTATGGAAGCAGATGATATCAGTTATGGAGAATATACCTTGTTTGTTCTATTATTTGCTGTCGATGTTGAGCAATGTGTGTCAGAGGTTGAAGGAAAATGAAATATCAAATGAAATTATTAGACATCGAATCAAATTTTACGGGTTAAAGCAGCAGAAGGATCAAGATATTTTGCAATTTATAGCCATCGTAAAAGTAGAAGCAAGTTTATGTAAGTTTGATCGAGAGTGGGAACAGAAAATGTTGGACCAAGCCATAATAAGTTTACGTGACCTGCTTCTTCAGTCTTGCCTGCTAGCGCAACCTAACCTAACATTAAATGATGCTATAAATATAATGCTTTTGGAAACAGAGCTTATATTCCGATCTGTTGAAAGAAGAAGGTTTAGTCCAGCAACCTTATCAATACATTGAAGCTGATCTTCAAGTAGTAGAAAACTCAAAAAGTAGTATTGGATTGGAACATCAGAGTGAAACATGATAAGTAATTCAAAACGAAGAATCCGTCATAAACGAAATGGTAAAGATTTGAACGAAATATAGACAGACAATTTACATAAACTTTGTTTACAACTGAAGCAGTTAGTAAGGAAACTCATACTGAGGAACAAACACACTTTGGTGAATACAAGCGTCCAGACAGATGACATTTGCTTTGAGTGTAGGGCTACGCAAATTATCAAAGATGATGTACTGGAGTTAGATAGCTTGAAGAGTAAAAATGAATCCAGTATGTGGGATGCAAGTGAGCTGCTGCTGATAAAATCACTATTAGAAACAGGATACCAGAGTGTGATACAATATCCCAAATGTCTTAAGAATAAAGATAGATTTGTATATTACATACGAATGGGTTAAGAGAATTATTTATATGAACATTGGATGAAATAATCAAAGGTGAATGTTAACAAGATTCCTAAACAACGGAGATTTAGCAAAGTCGTCCGTCAGTCACGTTCGAAGAGAAAACTGATCACATCAAGCGTTTCGATGATTTATCAGTGACACGTTCTAGAAAGAAAATGGAACAGATACATGCAATTCTAGTCCAGAAGATGAAGGCATAAGAAGGTCAAAAACATATTAGAAAGACACCGTTATGGCAAAAAGACTACAAGCTTTACTTATTAGAAGGCTAGTGAATTTTGATTTTCTTATCTAGTGTTATATCTAATCCCAATGACGAAAATGTGCTTATCGAGAAAAGATAATATATATTTTACATTGAATCATGTTTTGATTTTACCAGTGAGTTGTCTAATTGCAAAGAAACTATCATGAGGTGTTTTCGAAAAGGCAGCCAAACTTTATTTGTATATTACGTTTTAATTTAGTTAGATCGTTTTACCTTAGTTGATATAAATACTGGGGACAGATCTAAAATGCAACGGTGTTTCAGATCGCTGAAAGTTTAATTTCTGGAACCATTCTTCAGCCTGATTGGTTAATATTTTTCTATTGAAAGATTGTTTTCTTTACTTATGCTTATATATACGTATGTTTTCCTATAGTTGGAGCAAAATACGAGAAACATTTTTGTAAACTAGTTAAGGCAGTATTCTATGTGTTTCATGTTTGCCCAACTTTTTGTTTTGTGAACCGGCAAGCTTTATTTTTTCGAAAGTCCCGGCGATTGCTATAGGTTTAATTAGTGTTTTCGTCTAAGTTATTTCAAATGTAGATTTGGCTATACTGTGGCAGTTCGTAGTTATGTTATATGTTTGTTTTGAGAGCGTCGTTTTTAAAGGTGTTATCATTAGTTGTTTGTTTTTTGCTTTGTAACGAATCAACAATTCCCTAGATACGTATATACTTCCAAACGGATGGATGACCGAGTGTATGGATGCGTGGAAATGCATCCTCGCGTTTTCAATGTACAAGAACATTCGAATAGATGATAAATCAATATGCATTGCATTCTTGATTTTCAATGTGTACGTTATACTATTGCCTTCGAGTACAGAGAACAAAGTTGTAATTTCAAAACAGTTACTAACTTTCATACTAATATGTGTTTTCGAAACGTCGCTTGGTTTACTATGCAATAAATGAAAACTTATCTTAATTTTCAAAACGTCTATCAATCCGATGTCTTAATTTACAGTTCAATGGTATGATATTTCGTAATAGTTATGGAACTACTTTTTATATATTATATTACTTTCAGTGAATTTAAACCGATACATAGCAAAAATATAGTATTATCAAACTAAATCTAAGATCAAAGTAGAGCGTTTTAGATTTTATTCGTTAAGGAAAACCGAATACAATCCATACAAGATTACGTAATGCAATTGAAATAGCAAACAGCCAAATGTGAATTTGTTACAGTGAGGATATGATTAGAGATCAGTTGGTGATTGGTATATTCATACAGATGATACACGTCGACGTTTGTTTTCAACCCCTAAGTTAATTTTACAAAGGCCAATGAAGAACAGGTTGACAAAGTTGCCTCTTGTTCACTTCGTTAAGATATGGACAACCTACAGTAATGAAAGTTAGTAAGCGAACCCCAAGTCCCCAACCCCACCTGTTCAGAAAAGCAAGTTTCAAAACAGATCACGAGAGTATCCAGCTAAGTGTTTTAGATGCGGTAAAACTCACGAGAAATGTTTCGTTAAGTAGATCATGTGCCGGCGAAGAGGTCAATTTGTCCACCGTCTGCAAATATAAGATGATTGAGGAAATACGACATACGGAAAAGACACCCAGTTAGGACACATCATTCGAAGAACAGATACAAGTCTATCAGCAGATTCATTTCAATGAAATAAACGTTTGCTCAGAAAAGGAAACTTCCTTAGGACAAGGTAATACAAGGACATCCACACCTGACAGCTTAATGAATAAAGAAAGTAACGCCACATAGATACCGGGCCGGAAGATAGTTTGATGTCGATGATGGAATTAATTAAATTGGATGCTTTTGATCAAATGAAGCCCCAAAGGGGAAAAATTCGTTTATTAAATCAAACCTCACTATACACATTAGGCTCAGTTCGTCTAACATTGCAATTGAGAAACAAGATGATTTCTTTCCTATTTGTGATTGTATTGATGGAATTACCTAACGTTCTCATTGGAAGATTCTCTTTAGATTCTGTGGCTCTGGATCAACGAGAGAAGATTAATAGTAACATATCAACATTGACCGTGGAAGCCAATCACGGATTAGAGCAAACTTTCACACAAATGTCATTATCCATTACACAATTACAGCAAAGCATGGCTATTTCCTTTGATGTAGCAGTGTCGAGATTCACTTCAATTAACAGTTCAGAACAAAACACAAATATATCATGTTCTCGTTTGGATAATGTAATTGAATCTTTTTCTAAGTTTCTACTACTGGAAACAGCCAGCTATATTTACAAGGTAAATCACTTAATAATTCACAGATATGCCGAACGTTTGTGACGAAGTGATGTCAGTTCGTGACGCTCTGTTTTTCCTCATATTCGCTTATTATATTAATTATATATTCTGGATTTTTTCTTAATGAAAATAAAACTTAACACATTCGTCTTTGGTGTGGTGTTTAGAATTGTTTTGGGGCGTCCATACTTTCAGAGAGTTTGGGGGAAATGTATGTCAAAGTGTAAGTGCGGGTTGCAGAAATGTTAGTTTTCGCCGGCAATTTTAATGTTGTTGGCGTGTTTTTTCAACGGGAATTTGATCTGCAATGTCTCCTCTATCAAACGATGTGTTCAAGTCGCTTTTAAAATAAATCACAGATGTTATAAGGTAATTACAGTTGAAAAGTGTATTCTGAATGTCACTTTGTGAAGCGTGGAATCGCTCGTTACATACCATTATAATAAACTGATTTTGGACTCAAAGTTGGACATCCTGTTATCTGGAAAACCAAGTGAATTTCGAACTTTTCCCCTTGTTTTGCTGTGAGTAGTCACCTCTCAAAATTTGTTCCCCTAAATTTGTACCACCACTCTGTACTGTTGTGTTTCTCAAGTAGGTACTACGTTACTGGGAACCAGAAGCATTCAAGCAGTTATTTACTCAGAGAAAATAGTAAGTTGTAGGCTTCATTTGAATGAACCTATGGGCTTTGTATCGTCTTCCAATAAATTGCTAATGCGAACATTTGGTATTGGAATTTAAAAAATGGCATTTCGCACAACCTTGGTTTGCAATTAAATGGTACCACCAGGGATTTTGCCAGTTCTCCAACAAAGTATCTTCCTCCAAAATTCTCGAACACAACCCTTAACTTTAATATTAAAATAACATCAATGCAGTTTCCAACTGGCGCAAAACAAACATGTTGTTATTAAATATTTCAAAATGTAGTGTAATGACTTATACTAGAAAAAGGAACTATTTGGAATTTGAATACATTATCAATGAAACACCACTGGTCCGAGTAGACTCTATCACCGATCTTGGTGTGACCATAAAGTCCAACCTCTCATTTGATATACACATTAAGCGTATTATTGGTGACGCTTTTAGGAATCTCGGGTTCGTAATGAGACAAGGAAGTGACTTCTCGAATATTGATGTTTTGAAAACTTTATATACCGCGTATGTTCGATCGAAGTTAGAATATGCTGCAGTAGTATGGCATCCTAATACAAAGAAGAACACACGGGAAATCGAAATTATACAATCTAAATTTGTTCGCTTTTTAACATACAAAGAAATAGGAATGTATCCTAAATTCGAAAACTACTTGGACCTAGTAAACAAGTACTCATTCCAATCTCTGGAAAATAGAAAAGTTAATTTTCTACTATCTTTTCTACACAAACTGGTACATAGTAAAATTCATTCAGAAAAAATATTATCCGAAATAAGGTTGCACGTTCCGCAAAGAGTTACTCGACCTCGTAATCCTGTCTTCGACCTCCCACCCCAAAGGACCAATGTATTAGATATATCGCCTATTAGAAGAATGTGCTCATTATATAATTGTATTCTTCAAGTATGTCCAGAGTTAGACATATTTAATGTAAATACCAGTGAATTTCATTGTTATCTAAAGTAATGAATTGTTTTTACAGAATGTCACCACAAAGCATCAAATATAAATGTATACAGTATCTTGTAGAATGTATCATATGTGCAATGAACACCTGAACTAGGTGCATAACCTGTTGTGTTCGATAAATAAATAAATAAATATTTGACAGTTAAAAGTCGATAAATCCCTGCAAAACTCTCTTTAAACTCCGGTAACTCAAATTTGAGTTTTTTTTTACAAGGGAATCTGGAAACTGGAAAATCTGGAAGAATTCCTGTCCCATACTAATCGTTTTTAGGTCCCTTGATAGCGAAGCTATAAAAAAAATAAAAATAAAAATAGGTACCTTATAATTCTGCTCAGTCCATCCGTGTCAAAAATAAATCTCAGAAACCACATGGAATAGAGGTGGTTTAGATGTTGTTAGAAAAGTCTTTTCTAGACTAACTTCGAGCCGCGGAACCATTTTGATTGGTCTAGTAGGTCAGTGTTAATAACTCATTTTTTTTTAAAAAACTAATTCATTTGCTCAAATTGTTTCAATTCCGTTATATCCCTCTGCGCCGAATTTGGCATAACATTATTCGACACAATTAAAAAAAAATACTGTGGGTACCCTATCCGCAAATACCCCAGTTATCATTGTTGCCAACTTATTTTGAAATTTAAATTTTTGAAATTGGTTCCATAGCGTTGGACGTATCAACATCACACTTGTCATAAACATTATTCGACACAATAGAAAAAGAATCCCCAAGTACCTCAGTTGTCAGTGTTGCCAACCCATTTTAAATATTAATTTTCAAATTGGTTCCATATCGTTGTACGTATCCGCATCAAACTTGTGTGTGTTGCTGTACCTAAGTCCGCAGTTATCAATGTTGCCATCCTATTTATTAAAAAGTAATGTTTGTGAGATGCTATCAAGGGACGGATGTTTCGCGATTGTTGGTAAAATTGCTGTTGTAAGTTGTCCTGTATTGCAACAGCAAGAATTGGGAGGTTTTCGTGAAAAACAGAAAAACACAGAAGTAAAAGAAACGCTTTTTACGACTTTGAACAGCAATAAGTAAATGACAGCTGGTTGTTTCCTGATTACTATAATTTTATCTGTCCCAGTGTCCTTCAATATCACACGAATTTGATATACGCGATAGCTAAAATTGTACCCGAGACTATTTTAGGTAACAATACAGAACTGCAATGCAGATCCATATCACACAACTTACTTCTGAAATTGCCTGTGCAAGGTCTCACGCACCAAAAGGAAACATGCAAACGAAATGATTCTGTAACAGACATCGGAGTGTTTCCTCATCTGAAAATTCCCTCCGTCTACTTTATTGCAGAAGTTTATGTCTCAAGTGTATTTCTAAAACATGTTAAATCTTTCTTTATTACTTCGCGTATAGTCCACGCAATTACGCACATTGATTCTGAAATCGTAAGAGCAGTAGGATTCGACACTTGGTAAATGTACGTTTTTCCCGCACGCGACCATGAAGTACACTATTATCACTGAGCATCGACATCTCATGATCAGGGACGACAGATTACAAAACAATTTTTCAACTACAAACTACACAACTTTTCTTATTTCAACTTAATTTTACAACATATTAGAAGAGTTCTCAAGTAATTTCTTTTGCCAAGAACAAAGGAAGAGAGAGAGAGAAAGAGGAGTGCTACTTGATGGACCGTTTGGCAGCAGTTCTCCTTGATCCTGAGCGTAAGTCCATTGCTGGTTCCGTCCAAAGCTTCTTGGCTATTTCCCAAACCCACAAAAAGTACCATATTAAGGCTTCCAAAGAGCAAATTACTTACGTTTCTCTTCTCTGCTCTGCAGTCTTTTCTCATAACGCTCTCCTGCCTTGCATTTGATTACTTTTCCCACTGTTTGGTTTCCAAATGTTGTAGTAATCCTTATATGAACCAAGAAATATAAGAAATTGTTACTAGGATGATACCAAGATAAAATGAAAACTCGGTGTCTTGTAGACCACCCAATTTCTCCCTCCGTACCCGCTTCCGCCAAATAAATTATCTGTCGTACATGCTTCCGGTGTATACAACCCTCTCAGTCATCCTGTATGCAAGTAAAACCCCGAGGAACACAACTCCAAAGTGGCTCAACAGGAATATTTCATAGCTGCAGAATTCCCAGTAGTACCAGGACTAGAGGCAAAAAAAATACAAATCTCTGAGGAGTCAGCATTTCCGGAAAAGTGTTTGCAGTCTCTTTTCTCTCTTCCCTCCCACAGTGCTCTTTCGGAGTAAGTAACCACCACTAAGCTATTCCTCTCTTTCTCTCCATAAAGTATCACATCGAATCCCTTCTACTTGTTACAGCATCCCTTGCTGCATGAGTCTTCACCTCCCCCACTTTTTTTTCGTCTTCCTTCCGGATGTGGATAGAACCGCAGAGTTTGAATTTTGGATACAGAGATTTCATTACCGTCATGATCCTTCCAGAAAACCCGCCCTTGCCTTGTCTACTGACCAAAGATTAAAGAAAACAGGAGTCTACTAATGGAAAGAAAGGACTTTGATGGATTGTCCTAGAACGCAAAAGCTGAATGCGAAGGGGGGAAATTCGGAAAGAAGAATCTTATCTTTGGTGCATCTAGATGGCAATAGAATTCCAATGCCGTCACTTCTTTGCCCAAACTACAAAAAGATACATTTCACTGCAGAATTGCAACCGAAAAATGTTTGGAAATCAGCCATTGCGAATTCTTTTCACTTGAAATACCTAAGTTATAGATGCATTAGTGACTTCAATTACACTCTCTAAGACTCTTTAACAGATATTCGCGAAGATCAAGTAGCCTACCTTAAATTGGTAGACTATTTACAGACAATAATAATTATTCCCCTGCTTTGATTTCCCTGTACTGTACATCTGTGCATTCAGTTAACTTTAGTAATAGATTTGAACTGTGAAGACCAGCCTCTTTTTATCACTCCGTTATTTGCACAGTAAACCTATTGTTATTTATTTATTCTTTTATTTATTTATTTCATTGACACAACAGGCCTTAATGTCTATTTATAGCGTCTACAATAATTGTTACATTTTATGACACAAATAATAAACAGCCGTTATGATCTGAAGATTCATAACTGAGTAAGATTTAAATATAATCAAAGGCAATGAGATAAATGTGTAAATTTCTTCCGATGAATATTAATGTGTTCTATGAGTGTACGTAATTAATTAGATAAGGTAACAAACCCCGGCCGGGTTCAACAACAATTATATATGAATATTTAATTGTTGTAATCCTGTGTATCTGTACATTTAATTTGTCTTAAATATCTTTGCAGCCTTTTTAGAAAGGAGCTGAGAAATCGTCCATATAGAGTTCTGAGCGAAGGCCATTTTTTAATTTTTTCTATTTCGTAAAAAGAAATTCCAGGGGGCTAAAGTGTTGGAACCATTGTTGTTTTGTTCTTTCTTTCTCTCTCACTCACTCACTCCTTTGTAGCTTGGGGAAAAGAAAGCTTCGGAAACTCTCTGTGACCCTCTCCTTTCGTTGAGTCTACCAGAGTGGACGTTGGTGGTTTCCTCTCTTTGTATTTTTGTTAGTGGGAGCAAGGGGGCGCTTCCCCCCCCCACCACTAGCCAGAGAAAATTATACTTTGGAAGATAGAAAACAAAAATAAAATGTTTATATGCTCTTTCTATATTTTATTTTTAATTAATTTATTATCAACACAGCAGACCTTATAGACCAATTAGAGTGTCGAATGCTCTTTACAGGCATTTTTTATTACAATATCTCTAAATGCTTTGGAAGACATATTACACATAGGCTATCCAATTCGATACAAGCTCTACACATTTAATTCCAGTAGCACATATTCTTCAGATTTGTGACTTCGTCATTATGTTGATACTTGTCCTTGCCTGTTTGCAGTGAAAGAGACCGGTATTGTCTACACGAGTTTTTAATGACGAGACACTTAACTGTATCATTGATACTAAGTCTGTGCAGTCTAAGCCATTTTGAATTATTTTTCTAAGAAATAACAAATCAGAAATGCTACGCCTTTGCTCTAACGAGCATAATCATTGCACATTTTGTCTAATGTAGAAACGTTGTTAAACTCTCTTCCAATATTTATTACAAATCCTAGCACTCTAAAAGCTTAATTCGTAATATTTGTTATGTTTCTGTTTTAAACGGAAATTTCATATCAAACGTGTTACCAAGACCTTTAACTACGTCGGGCCTACTTAATGCATACTTTTGAATTTAATAATTAAATCGATAAATCGTTTTATTTCCACTAAAGGATAAAACTTTGTATTGACTGAAAGTTGATTAATAACGCATCAGTTAGTAAAGTTGTCTAAACTATGCTATAGTTTTATGGCATCTTCAACGAAATTAATTTTAGCATATACTGTATATTAGGTCATGGGCAATTGGCACTTTTTCATTATCCGGTATGAATTCCGCTAGGTCATTAATGAACAAGAGGAACAGACTATCTGCGATTAGTTAGATAAGTGCCCATGAACCTAATCTTGAATTAATTTACCTAGTAATATATCGTGATTAACTCTGTCAAACACCTTTTCAAAGTCAGTATAAATCACATCGACTTGCTTTCCTTCTTCGAACTAGTTCGCAATCTATTACAGAGGATTTTTGTGAAACAAAGACAAGCTGTTTAGTTGAGATCACGTGATTAATAATTAGTTGATATACAATCTGTTCAAAGACTTTTGCAAAGACTGGTAAGATTGCTATAGTCCTGTGGTTGGTAATTTCTCGTCTGTCGTTTGTTTTACGTATAGGACAAACTAAAGGAGATTTCCGTTTGTTAGGGAAAATACATGTTTTAGTGCCAAGTTGAACGACAACAATAGGGGATATTTAAATATATAAGTACATCGTTTGACTATATAGGAGGTTATGCCATCAGGCCCAACTGTCGTTTTGGATTTTAGATTCTTGATAGCATTTTCCATTTCAGTCAACAGACACTATTACGATTTTTTCGTAATCCCTAGAATTACTATCAAAATTACTGAACAGTTGAGCAGAGTATACAAATAGTGATTAGAAACACTGTAGAAATGCATTAGCTATTTCATCATTGTTACACAAATCCTAAGATTTTTTTTTTTTTTAATAAATTTCCACAGATGACCTGCTTTCAAAATTTAATATAAAGGTCTTATAGGATATATTTTTGTCTTTCTTGACTTTCCTACACAATCGAACAAGTTCCTGAAAGTATGGTTTGGAATTTTCAATTTTGTATGTAGACTCTTTATGATAACTTGTTTTAATCTCTAGCTTTCTAACACAGCTTTCTAATAATGTCTTTAGTGAACCTGCACGGATACTTTGGGACAGAGTTTCTTTTGCAGCGTACACATTTGCCAAATATTTCATAAATAGTATCATAAAGTTTACTAATTAAGTCATTAACATTATTATACTCTTTTAAGCATTCCCAATCAACTTCCAGTATACCTATTTTAAGGCAGGTTTAATGTACTTCATAACATGGTTATTTTTTAGATTTTGCGCCCTTAATTTACTAAAAAAAAATTGCCGTTGATTAACCTGTGATAACTTTAAGTAAATCGTAGAAAAACTATCGCTTTATCCTTGCCCCCCTTTGGAACTCACAATATGGACTCCCTGAGTGGGAGGGATATTCCTGTTACGTATGAAAACTTTAATAGGAAGGGAAAGGGAGCCCGGTATTACAGTTTGCAAGTTGGCGACCCGAGAAGCACTTCGTGGCAGTGTTGCCAACCATTTTTTTTTGTCAGGTCCCTACCGACTAAAAAAAATGTCCCTAATATTAATCTAATGTCCCTATTTCCATGTACGTGTACCATGGCTACGTTATTGATCGATGTCGATAGCAGTTTTATTAGAGAAATTGCTAAAAAAAAATAGAGCTAAAAATCCCCATAATTTAACAGAATTTCAAAATTCGTGAAATATGCCTAAAATAACCCTATGAGTAGGGACATGTCCATACGGTTGGCAACACTGCTTCGTGGCGACTGCTCTGTGTTGAGCAGAGATGGAGATCTCTCACAATACTGGGGCGAGAGAAGACGGCAGTTGCAGTAAGGCATTGAGGTACATATGTGTACTGTGTGGAACTTTTGGGGGCTCACTTGTTCAAACCCCGTAGCCACTAAGAAAGCGATGAAACAATATCTGAAACTCAAATAACATCCTTGCTACGGGAACTGCGTTCTTAGATCGAAATCGGCTAAATTATGGGTCTGGTTACGATTTCATGATTTCTGCTTGACCAAATTCCCCGGAGTATTTTAAAGGGAGGGAGATATTTGAAATTTCTTACGAATTATTCGACTGCTTCGTTGGGATCTTTGTATATTAATAAAGCAAATAGGGAGGTCCGGAGCACGAATGTAAGGGTGGGCGCTTTGGTCGACTATTTCTGTCTATCAAAGTACATTGTTAATTACACTTAAACTGCGAAATAAAACACATGACCCCTATATTAATTGATGTACAAGTAAGCTACCACCGTTGGCTTGCGCAAGAGTAAATTTACGTAATTGACCAAAATTTCGTTTGCGTAAGTGAAAGAGGAGTGAGTTTACTAAAGAACTCTTTTCAGAGTTTCTTCGAGAGGCAAATACTTGGAATAAGAAGTTAGCTTCTACCCTTGAGGCGCTGCTTATTACGAGTATTGATACTGCCTTGTTTTTTTTAGAAAGAAGTAAAGTCATGAGATGTATAATGAAAGAGTACACCTTCAGACAAGCACGCTCTAATCTGTAACGTAGTCTTTGGCTGAACTTGTAGCAGCCAGGGAATTCAAATTAGGGCAGGAGTTTTCAAAGAGTACTGGAGGTATTTTTTCTCTCTGCTAATATGAGGATAGGAACTGAGATTTATTGCTAATCTTGGTGTCTGAGCATTAAACAGGGGCAATCACGTTCCCTGAAACCTCTTGCCGGGTACTCATCCTCGGTACCTGGATAGCCCGTTTTGTGTATTTGATCCGAGAGAATTCTCTGCTCTTAAAGGGAAGGGGGACCGCGGTTTGTGCAATGATTTGGGTGGTGAAATAAATATCTTCGCAATTAGAGTACCAAGATTCAGCGCCGATAGAGAAATCGAGTCTACGATAGAAACTGAATTAACTACCAATAAACAAGAATTTGTCTCCTGGAACTCCTGGTACTAGTATTTAATGAATTAACAAGGATTGATCCCGAGACCTTTGATATATGAACACGGAATTGTGTACTATTTCTTGCAGCAAATTCTGATTAAAGTCTTTCTTGGTTTGTGGATCTGGACAAGCACTGCGAACCTAGTTCTTCACGGAGGGAATGCTAATTTTTGTGGACCGTTGGGTAAATAATTTGAGCGCGAGTGTGTTGCCTATCTTCCAGGGGGACAGGAATTAATTTGATAAGCAATACCCGGCTGGTTGGCGTCCGTAGCACTTTGTTCTTTATCAGCAGTTATTACAATCGACAAATTAGTGTCATCATTCCTCTTATTACTTGCCACATCCCTGCAGCAGCCCTGGGACGAACCCTAGTCCCTTTAGGAATGCTCGTCGAGGGATGTTATCTATTTTAATGTAGCTGTAAAGCAAAGGTAGCTCACTAGAGGACCCCTCAACGCAACTATACCCTTTTCTTTTCTTTCTTGTCCAAACAGTTTTTTTTTTACAATATATTCTGTATTATTTTTTTGTAAAGTTCTTCCAAGTTTCCAAATATGTCCAAATTTGTACAATTCTTACCTATTACATTATACGTGGCACTAGTTCTCCATGTAGGTGACATATTTAATACACTTGTACGAGCTTTTCTGCAATAGAATAGGCCACTATTTCAAGTTTGGGCCTAACATAGAAATAGTAAAGAATTTTCAAAGTGCTTTCGTTTGCAAATTCTTTGGTTGCTCTAACAAGAAATCCTAGGTTTCTATATGCGTCATTGGTTACATTTACCACATGGGGCGAAATGGTTAGTTTGTAACGTGACTAACTTCTTTGTTCGGGTCTAGCGTTACTTCTATATAATTTGCTCCTTGTAGCTAGCTCCTTCGTTGTCGCTGTGCGGTAGATTAATAAGATTCTTGATCAGGGTCAATGTTCTGGTTCCTGAATGTAGGGAAGACAATACCTAAATCTAAGGCGTGCCCCAAAGCCACTCCATGTAGTGTGCCGTACACCTGAAGATAGAAAACCAAGCTATGATCCTGTCAGTGCTTCTCAGCAACATTCAAGGACCAAAGCCAAGCTCTCCACTACGTCTATCAAAAGCTAAACGAAAGGCAACAATTCAAAATATGTATTTGTTTCAACAGAGGATTAAAAACATAATAGCAACTTGTACACCTCTACCTCTAGATGCTGTTCCCGACATCAGCTATATGCATTCATAATGTGATTATACATCTGATATACCTATTAGTTTATGAGATAATAACTTGCTTATAAAATTAATTTTCTTTCTGAAACAAATAACCTTGTAAAGAAATAAAATCATCTGCTTTTGATAACATCATAAAACCAACAAATTTACCATATACAAAAAAGTTGTTCACTTCAATTTTACATTAGCAAAAGTAATGACATCTAGTGTCCTCCTCGTGAAAGTTCAATTAACATATAAATAAGAATAACTATGTAATTTCAGGATAGGGCCATATCAAGTTTATTATCGAATGTAACACCTAAATCTTTAATTGTATCAATTTTTAATGCTTATTCCATTAATCGAGTAAGTGAAATCGTATCCCCCCCCCCCCCCCGCTGCTATAGGTCATGGCTTTGCACTTACCAATATTTATTTCAAGTCTGTTCCTAGAACACCATTTCAGTATACTGGACCAATCTTGTTAAAGCAGTAGCCAGTCATCCAAGGACTTTACATTAATGAATATTTTCAAGGCGTCTGCAAACAACAGCGTATGAGAATTTTGAATATAGAGTGGTAAGTCACTAATAAATAATAGAAACATAATAGGACCAAGATTAGATCCCTGAGGAACACCGGAACCGACATAAAAGCATTATTGGTTTTATATTCTTTATATAGAACGGATTGTCTTGCCTTATGCACGAAGACGCCTTGAAGGAAAAGTACGGGGTAATAACCTGTATTTCTCTTACTAACAACCTCGTGTTATGGCTTCTAATTGCACTTCATATACGTAGATGAATGAACCATTCTTTATATTCTCTCTTACGGTTCCAAATAATTAGGATCCTTGAGTTCATAACGTCTATGATTATTATTTCTGTCTGATGTATATGTTTTGATCCACCATTGATCTAAAAAAATGTGTTACCATCCTAGCATACTAAGATGTGTTTAGAACAAGTTAAATAAAATTTCTACTTACAAGTGCGGTTGTTTCAGAAGCGGTTTTTTTTTTATTATTTCCGTGCCACCACAATATCCTAAATTGTTGTTTGAACGGTAACTCAAGTGGCTGTGTTTCAGTTCATCTGTCATCCTTCAGCAATGCTCGCCGGAAGACGGCATCGTTCTATGGAAACGAACACGAGACATGATACTTTCTTCCTTCAACTACTCTATCCCGGGGCCGGATCCAGGGGGGGGGGCGATCGGGGCGATCATCCCCCCCAGAATGGGATACTTTTTTAATTTTAAAAATAAAATAAACCCCATCCCAGCTCTTGATTTTTTCAACTTTGAATTAGAAATGTAAAATAAAACCTAAAATAGGTAGGTCTTACTTTTTTAGGTTGCAGAAGTCAAATGAAGCAATACATCGGAAGAAATTACTTGCCTTGACGTTCTTGCTCAGAAAATGTCCACCTTCGAAAACGCAGGTGGTCATTTCTGCTCTTTCGTTTCAAGTTGCGATATTTTCCGCTCTCCCTGCGTTCTCAAAACTGATCTCTACTTCTTGTTAACAATTGGCAGACAATAAGCTATAAATCCTTTTTGTCTGCAAGTGTTTGACAATATTCCTGTTTTAGAAATGCCAGTTTGATAGGTGCAGAAAGCAAATAGACTTACTAGCAAAGGCTGTTGGGTTTTTCGTTACTGAAAATCTTGATTTGGACCCAACGAATTGCGTCGGTGTTGATACTGATAACTGCTCCATTATGGTTTTTCAATTTGCGTGATACTGTGTCAATTCTTCGAAAAAGAATATTCGAAAATGCTATTCATTGTCCGTGTTTCAATCACAGTTTTAATCTAACCCTTAATGCTGCATACAAAGTGGATACAGTAAGAAATTCTGTGGGAGTAGTGAAAGAAATTGCAGCTTTCGTCCATCAGTCTGCTAAACGTACTTATGTCCTGAAAAAGGAATGTCAGCAAAGACTGAAGTCTTTATCTGAGACGCATTGGATCGATCGATTCGTCGCTGTTTCGCAATTTCTTACCATGTATGAAGACGTACACAATCCGCATTTAGTGATTTCTTCCTGGAACGATAATTCAAGATCAAAGACATTCAAGTTTTTGAATTCCATGGAATCACCAGAATTTGTCGTGGGACTTGACCCTTGCAGAAGTGTCTTCCTTGTTTTCTCCTGTGGCCATTGGATTACGAAAACGTACCTTGACCATTCCCGAAGCAGAAACGATGATCGAATGTATTAAGCGATGCATTAACTCATAAGCGCGAAAATGCAGAAATGGAATTCGTTATTCTTTTCCAAGAAGTGACAGAAATGATGCGAGCAAATGGTTCGATCATGAGAATCTCAGTGAAGCGCCAGTGTTGAAGACAAACCATTCGAAGCAACGTTATTCCTCTGCCCAGGAGTATTATAGACGTTCTGTGTACATTCCTGTGCTTGATAACATCCTGACAGATATAAATTGTAAATTCTCGAAAGAAAACTTAAAATGCGTTAGTTTATTATCGTTACTTCCAGAGAACATTCAGTTTCATCAGGAAATAAGTACGGAGAGGCAAAAGGAAATATTTGAATTCCAGTCACCTTTCACGAACAAATCCATGAGGGAGTTTGCTGGAGAGGTTGAAATTTGGCGTCGTTTCGCCGTGCTAGAGAAGAAAACTAGGGAAATAACTCTTTGGACACGCTCCTCATTTGTGACTCTGAACAATATCATGTTATTCACCTTGCTCTTCTCATTCTCACCACTTTAGCTGCGAGCAAACTGAGCATAGTCACAGCAGAGACAACTTTCTCTATACGCTTTGTTTGTTGACAACCTGGACTCGAAGTCGGATGAGTAAAGATCGATTGACTGGCCTAGCTCTCACATATGTCCATCGTGAAATCAATATCGATTTTGAGAAACTGATAAATAAATTCGCTGCTTTGCGACAACGCAAGCTGGCATTTGTTTTGTAAAATGTCGTGAGACGGGAACTGATTCTTTTGTGCATTTCCTTTGTTTATTCAAGACTGTTTATTTTGTGTTTCCAACAACTAAATCTGTCGTACGAACTAATCAAGCATTGGTAATTACATATTCTTTTATTTGTGAATCAAGCGTATTTGTATTGCATTTGTTAAAATGTTAAGCTACTCCAAAAATTGTAATTCACGTAGGTTAGTCGTGCATTTTACATGCAAGTACAATTGAAAATAGCAAGGAAATGAAGGAATTAATAAAAACCAGCGCATGAATAGGAATTAAAAGATCTTTATTTTACATTTCTAATACAAAGTTGAAAAAATCAAGAGCTGGGATTTGTTTTATAAAAAGGAATTCTTCTTCTTCTTCTTCTTCTTCTACTACTACTACTACTACTACTACTACTACTCATTATTATTATTATTTGTAATCCATCAGTATCAATTTTTCAATAAGTTAATTCTACAGAAGAGCTGCGTTTCCTTTTCTAAAGTTACTTGACTTTTTTTTTGCAATACACTCTTACCTTGTTTTGAGCTCGAACGACCGCCCCCCCCCCCCACACACAATATTCAGACTGGATCCGCCCCTGACTCTATCTTCCGTGAACAATTCCCTCCCTACTCATCGGACTGGAGTGGATTTAAAATATTCATGAGTAAGAAAAAAAATGAATTTTATTTCTTTGGCCAAAGATACTGTATTAAAAGTTTCATGTTGAGGATCTCAATAATGTCGTACTCTTTTCTTTTCTTTTTTTTCATTGTAATTTCTTTAAGCTTCAACCAGCGACTAGAAAAATGTTTAGGAATGCTTTATAAGTTTATCCTGATTCACAAGATTCGTAGTCGATGGTTTCCCTCAATCCAACTCGTTCAGGAAAAAGGTTTCCTTCAATGCTAACATTTCAGTGAAATACATTAAAAAAAAATTAGCAAACTTCCGATAATGAAGTTATTCGTAAAGTAAGGTACTAACTACTATTCAAGTATGTCATCGCGGACTTTGGTTCCTTCCTTCTGCAGAAGCCGAGACAAAGGTTAGGAGAGTTGTATGTCAAAGGAAATTCAACCTTGTTCCACTAAGGGCTGTCAAGAAAAGTATTGGTCATGTATATCTGATCCTCCATGTCTAGTTTATGTTTTTTGCACCTTAGAGGACATAGTTACATCACTATTGTTTACTTTCACTAGTTTGAAACCAAAGATAGTGTGAAATCGTGACCGAATCTTGTGCTCCACACCTTTTCCCAAATATCGGTCTTGGCCTAATGAAACAAAAAGAGAATTTTGAATTTCAGAAGATACATACAAAAGCGGTAACATGTTTGAATATGGAATCAAATGCAACATTTATTGATAAATCAGACTTACTTTCACTAAATATCAATCTTATTAACTACCCTATTCGAGTAGACTCTGTTTATGTTCTGCTTGTCTGAGCATAACGGTAAGATCTTAACTGATATAGCTCACGTCGGAGAAACTAGATTCTATCCGAGAGTGCAATTTCTGTACTAATAACTTGGGTTGAACAGTATCAAATGCTTTGCTTACATCTAGAGATGCAATAGCTATAAATTGTTTACCTTTACGGTCTAGGATTTTCCGCCAGTTATTTACCAGTTCATGTAAAAGTAGTTCTGTGGAACGATTTTGTCTAAATGCAAACTGTTTATTATTAATTAAATTTTGTCTACGGACATATTTTGTTCAATTTGAATATCTATCACTTTCTCTAGAACCCAAGCTAGAGAAGAAGTCATTGAGGTTGGTCTAAAGTTATTTTTATTTACAGCACCACCTTTGAATTCGGGTGTGATCATTGCATGTTTCCATATTTCAGGGAATCTACATTCATCGATTGAGGATTTAATTAAGTGAGCTAAAGGTTCAGCAATCCATGGTGCGAGAAGTTTCAAAATATGATTGCTTATACCAACAGAATCCGGACTTTTATTAATATCAAGCTTCAATAAGATTTTTAGAACATAATCATTAGAAACGTGACTAAAATGTAATTGAGTTGGAATTATTCATAGATTGATCACTATATAGTATATTTGAAATAGTGTTACCGATATTATAAAAATATGTATTCAGAACATTTGAGATTTGCTCTGGTTTCGAAATAGACTCATCAACAATTTTAAGAGAAACAATGGGTTGTTTTTTCTTATTGTCTGTTAAGAGCCGAATCATTTTAACTTTCTTGTTGCCTGCATTTTTTTCAGAGTATATCTGTTGAAGGAAAAATTTTATGTTATCAACTCTAACTGTTAATGTGCTCTAACTCGTTACGTAATTTCTTAAACATTTATATTGCTCCCAGGTATATTCATTGTCTGGGTTTAGAGCACATTTGAATATGCGATTCTTGAATGAAATCAGTCGAAGCAAATTTTGTGTGATCCAGGGACGTTTTTTTTATTCCTGACGCGAAATGTTTTTATAGCTGCAAATGCATCGAGGGCTTCAGATATTAACGACTGCAAATATTTTGCTTTATCATTTAAATCTGGTATCGTTAATACATTATGAAAGGGCAAATCCGAACAATAATTGAGCAAATGTTGTTCTGAAAAGTTCTTAAATGAGCGCTTAGTAAGGAGTATCCTAGGCATTCTTTGGGGTTTTAAAACTGATTGACGTGTATATCATGAAATGAACACTCATGTCATGAAGCACGACAGCAGATTTGCAATGCATTTCATGTTTATTAGTGAAAATATGATCAACGAGACTTTAACTTGTATCTGTAATGCGTGTATGAAAGGAAATGAGTTGCTTATATCCTGCAGATTCCATTGTTTCAAAAAAGCTTCTGTCTGTTGAGTTTCTATTTGAGAATAATATATTAGAACCTCCCAACGCTTTACGTCACTGAAAATTAACAGGAGTTATTCAAATTGAGAATTTAATTAGCACAGTATAAAATTGAATTAACGTTACAGATTAGCACATGTAAAACTGAGCATTTTGTAAACTATATTGTTTATATTTTTTTAATTGTTCACACTTCTATTTTGTTGTCACGTTGTTATGGCTCTCTAAAATTCGTCATATATGGATCCTTCCTAAAAGGAACATACTCAGGTAAAATTATATAATATCCCTTGCCAGTAATATTAAGATATAGAGTTAAATTGCAAAACAAGTTATATCCCCAGAATTTATTTATCAAAATTGAGGAAGATGTCCCACACAATATATTTACAGTTTATCTCATAAGGATGTTTCTCCATCTAATTCCATGTGCACTAACAAGGAACATGATGCATTTAATATATTTTACAACATGACATGAAAAATAAGAGATGGTCACAATTCTGTAGTAACAATAGTCGTATTTTTGCATATATTTTGAGTTGATGAATAAAGTCCTCGCAGATGACTGTCTAACGAAGAGACGAAATGGTAATTCGAAGGCAAAATGTCAGGGGAATATGCGGGAATGCATTAGTGCTTCTGTTGAGCGGCATACGTACTAACAACAAAAGTATTCCAAAATCTCACTGTCTTTTACGTAAGTTATAATTTTCTAATACCTTTATGTACAATCCAAAAAGAGGGTTACACTAGTCCGGTTTTAAACTCTTCATAAATATTAGATTTGTGCATAAATTTGTAGCGTTTTATAACACTACGCCGTAAAAACTGTACCTCTGAATTGGGAGTACAAAATTCCAATTTTATACTTTTAATTTTTTAGAAACAGTGGCGAACCCAGGGTTGGGTTTAGAGGGGCAGTTCTTGGGAGGGAACAGGTTATCAGAAACAAAAACGAAAGTAAAATATGAATCTCTGGGTCCGTCACTGCCTGAAAAATAGGTACTATAATGTACCCACTAGTTTCTCTTTCCTGATTCAAACTTGTATTTTGGGATAGGAAATAACATTACACTCTAGTTGATTGTCAACATTCAAATAATAGGGTTTTGCTATCATATAGCTTGAACCTCGACGCGTCTGAAGTACTTCAACACGTTACCCTCCATTTTGTAACACAAAGATAACATCTTACTTGCACCCAAAGACCTCTGGAACTATTGCCTTAACAATATGTAATTTAAATAACATCCTATGGTAATTCCCTTAAAACTTTATGAGTTCTGTACAGTGTGACATTTCACTGTGAATTACTTCTTTTTTTCTTCTGGATCTATTGATAAGAACAATTTCATCTTTATGAGACAAACTACTTAATTATTTAAAGATGCTCCGTCACCACATCTGACTATATATAGTTTTACGAAGCTGATCTTTATTCCTCTTTGCTGGTTCCATCCTATGACAGGTTCAACTGGAGTCTGATTCTCCAGCTCTTCATGTCTCATGCTTCATAGTCTGCTCGCATTCCTTTTCTCTCATCTGCAGCATGTCAGATCTCTTCTTCCTCCTCTTCATTGAATATCACAATTTGTAACTTTTCTCTGTGGAGTCCTTCTTAGGGTTTGTCAAGAGGAGTTATCTTCCTTTTTTAAGTACTTTCACCGGGCTCTCTTTAAGGTAATCTAATAATTACCACCTTAATATCTACGATTATGATGTATAAAATTGTATATCACTTACAGGAAATTAAGTTTACATTATAGAGAATATTTAATTAATGAGTTCAATATGAATGTGTAGAATAGCTTTTATGTGGACCACGGCTGATGAAATCTTGACTTTTCATTTACAGGTTCATCAAATAATATTGAAAATAATGGTCTGGTTTAGAAATCCACCATGTCTCCAACATATTTTGTATTCCAAAATTGTTCAATTAGTCCTCCAACAGTGTCCTACAACAGACAAGGAAATACAAGATTTCTACAAAGGAGTCAGATCCATTCGAAAGTATTTTGGCGTGCTGCCTCCAACGGTATTTGAACAACTGGCTGAAACTGCTTTCAAGAACAAAACATCTTCGATTATAGACCCTTTTCTCCCGTTAAGTGGTCGGTGCAATTAC
This sequence comes from Lepisma saccharinum, assembly GCA_022664845.1. Lineage (NCBI taxonomy): Eukaryota > Metazoa > Arthropoda > Insecta > Zygentoma > Lepismatidae > Lepisma > Lepisma saccharinum. Next base: position 35,216 of record JAGDQP010012062.1, read on the forward strand.
CCGACACAGTTATATTTGCTGGAAATATTTCTGCAAGGACATGCTCGACATGTCGTTGTTGATCTTAGCAAGTTTCTATTCCCATTACATTTCAACCGCTTACTTGAAATCTTGACTGAACACAACCAAAGATTAATATCTTTAAATTTCAAAGCAGACTACTTTTGGTATGATTGCATTCATCCTGGAGCTGAAGGATATCGATATTTAAAACAAGTACTTTCTTCAGGTCCAAATCTGACTCATTTGACATTGCGTGGAATCTGCAATGATGAAATACTAGGAGTTATTGGAAAGGAGTGCTGCAAACTGACAGAATTAGATGTATCATTCTCCCCGATTACGGACGTAGGTATTAATCGACTGACACAAAACATCACTGAATTAAATGATTACACTGTAGATGACAATTCTCAAATGGAAAGTACTTTCTGGATGCTTCCACATGTTTTCCTTCCAGTTACTCAACTCATACCAGTACGGGATCTCGGGCTTGAACAAAATGAGATCAAACGCTACTCCAGGACCAAGAGCGCTCTTTGTTCAACCCTTCGTAAATTATATTTAAGTGAAAGTCATGTGTCGCCCGCTGGTATGATGGTCGCATTGGAACTTTTAGAAAATCTTGAGGTGTTTGGAGACTGGTTGGATTTAATATTTGAATATTTAATTTCAAAACAATGGCGTCTTTCGGAGAATCAAAGCCAGCAACTAAAAGTAAGACATGTTGAAATTAGAGTTTTAGCAGATCGCATCATGAATTTGGCCAGAGCTATTTTTCCATTAATACGGGAGTTAAAATTTCAATATATGTCACCAAATGTAACAAATGACAGTATGCCTGCTCTAGATTGCCTAGTTGTAGATGGATTCATGTCAGAAAACGGGTTAAGCAGAGTTTATCAGTATTTATCAGATAAGGGGCAGAGTCTCAAGGAATTATGCGTATTCTTCCGTAGACATGGCGAAATTGACATTTCATTAATATTAACTGAATGTACACATTTAAATATTCTCAGGATTATAAGCATTAACCATCCTCTGCAAGTCAATTATACACCCACTCAACACACTTTTCTTAAGAATGTTCACTTAGATTCAACTGTACCTCAGGATTCCCTTTGTAACCTTTTGGAGAGAGTGCCAAATATAGAAGAGATCTTTATTGGAGGCTTGCAAAACAGAACTGAAAATTTCATTAACTATATATGTGATGTCGCTCCTCGACCAAAGTGGAAATCTTTTTGGGTTAGACAAGAATACGTATTGAAAACAGAAGAGGAATTCAAAATATTCTAGAATTATGATGTTGATGGTGTTTCTAATGTGAACTTTTAATATAGATTTCTTAATAATGTCACAAAAATATATTTACACCTTGAACTAAAATATGTTAATAAAGTTGAAATATTGTATGCTCCAGAAAACAATCATTAGAAACCTATAAATTTGAGTTCATTCCTATTAAATGCTTTTTATATTTTAGAGCAACAGATTTTTATTCTCTTCAAATATAAGTTAATTAAATAATAACAAAAAATAGTCCAAGTAGATTTAAGCAATCTAAAATAATGAAAACCCTCACTAATAGTTCCGGCTTATAAAAAAAAAGGTGATAAATCGGACTGTAATAACTACTACGGAATCACGTTACTTCCAACACGTTCCAACAGTGATTAATATACTGCTAACTAGGTTAAGCGTATACGTATATGAAATAATTAGACCTCACCAATGTGGATTTAGAAGAAATAGATCCACGTTGGACCAGATTTTCGCCTTCAGACAAATCTTAGAGAAGAAATGAGCTTACAATGGAAATGTTCACCAGCTATTCATTGATTTGAAGCAAGCATATGATTCTATCAAAATGGAGTAGCCTGGTACAATTTGGTATTCTGAAAAAAAAAATCTTGTTCGACTAGTAAGGATGTTTCTCAGCGACCCCATAACCAGAATATGGATAGGTAATAATGTCATATAGTATCGAAATTCGCAATGGATTGAAACAAATTGATGATGGCTTGTCACCACTACTGTTTAACTTTGCGTTAGAATATGCGATTCACAAAATAATAGGAAACAAAACGGGACTAACATTGAATGGCTTGAATCAACTATTTCTGTACCGCGGATGATGTAGATGTAATAGACGTTATAGATGCACTACAAAGTAACACCGATATTTTAGTAGAAGCGTGCGATGATAGGTCTACAAGTGAACGTAGAGAAAACAAAGTATATGATAACAAGCCGAAACATAGGGAATAACAGAAATAGGTACATAACAATTAAGAATGAGAACATAGAGAAAGTAAATAAATTTAAATACTTGGGAGCATATGTAACAAGGAAAAACAAGGCCATGGAAGAAATAAAATGTGGTTTAACATCGGGCAACTCATGTTTCTATTCAATCCAGAAACTCCTAACTTCGCGATTAATATCAAGGAAGTTGAAATCGAAAATGTAGAATATTGTTATTCTGTTAGTAATACTTTACGGTTGTGAAAGTTGGAGTACGATCCTAGCAAATTAACATAAATTACGAATATTCTAAAATGTGTTTTAAGGTTCTCGCAACGCATGTCTGGAAGTTTACTGATAGAACTCTTTGAGATATTCGTTATGTTTATTTACTTCGATCGTGACGATTGTTTGATAAGTCTTTCTGCTGACATCTACAGGGAATCTAGTTTGTTGTTAAATTTCAATGCACATGATAAAAGCGTTAAGCATTGTTTCATAAATTCTACCTGTTTACAAGATACGCTTAGGCGTGAGCACTCCTCCCACAATTCAATGTAAAAATTTAAAATAAAAATAGTCTATAAGGTTAAATGCAATACAGTCAGTCCCGTGCGTGGAGGAGTAGCCAAAAGGGCATGTCCCTTAAAGTTATAAGAATCCAAAAAGTTATACCCCGTTCGGCCCCTCAAGTTTCTGACCCGAGAACCATATTTCTCTCGTAGCAAATCATTATAAATCAATATTTGATGTTAATGTAGACCGGATTAATCTATTTGCTGGCCCCTAGCTGTTGACTCTGTTATGGCCCCTGGTTCCTATCTCCTGTGCATCATTATTGTGAATCCCTGGGCAAAGGAGTTTGAGGCCTCTACCTGCACAGACACCGACGGAAAAGGCAAATGAAATTAGATCGTTAGTAAAATTCATTATTTGTAAAAATAAACAGTTTCAAACTTTTATCTAATATTAGAACAAAAATAAATCATAAGGTTCACCACAAGCAACTACACTAACGTCAATACTGCATGATTTATGACGTACACCCCAATCCGAATATTTTTTTTAACATGGATTGATCATAAAGATAGTCGACAGAAAGTTATTACCAGGATTATTTTTGCCGTTTTCGAAATATTTAATCCTAAAATTTCTAGAAAAGTAGTTCTAATAGGAAACTATCATCATCATTGCATGTTATGGTATTCGTAGTTCTGAAAGAATCAATCTTGAAAGGACTGCGATACACGTTACTTTAGGATTTCGTAATTTTATCTTTAAGAGAAGAAATACCTGGTCACAGCCTTTGAAGGTTACCGGGGCCATCCTCTTGTTATATATCCATTTCCTTTGCTGCCATGTTTTTTTTCACGTTACTCATAACACGCTTCCATACCACGTCATAACTGGGAATTCTTCATCCTTAGTCTCTCATTTCACCAATGAGGGATCCAAGGGCTCCCTCCCCATGTATAGATGGAAAGAAGAGAACGTAACTCTTAGTGTAAAGCTGAATTGAGACAATTCTGTAATTCCATGAGCTACGTACTCCATTTTGTCTGCTTATCACAAAGGTTCGTCCTGAAGCTCTCCTTCAAACTCTTCATATATATCCCCACTGAACTGCTTCCTGGAAAAAATGGACTGGGAAATGTGTTTTATTACCAAGCCGTAAACAAATTGTTTGAAGTCGTTCGATCTCCAATACCCCAGCGCGATCACTGGTGATCGACTCAACGAGGCCGCACTGGCAAAACTCCTTGATATCCATTAAGATGTCACCGTACGAAGTGGCACTAAGTATAAAAATCTGCTGGCGTCGTTCAAACACGAGAGTACGGCAGAATACCCCAAACTGTTCGGCAAATTCCAGTCAGGTCCAAGAACCAATGTTCGTGGACTTTCGTACTGAATCTCGATATCAGCTGTCCCTGTTCCTTTTGGTTGCTTGCTTTGGCAAGTTGACATTCATGACACGACTTCACATATGTTCGTACATCATTTACCATGTCCCAGGTAAAATATCGGGATATCTTCCCCACAGTTTTCAACACCCCTGGTACCCACCTCTTTTAACGCCACTGTTGTAGAATTATAACATCATCTTATATAGCTTCTTGGGTAGCACTATCTTTAACGTTTTTGACTTCGCCTTTGTCTTCTTGTATAAAAGTAACTTCACCATCCTGTAGTCGCTAGCGTTGCCACCCATCGACTCAATGTCCTTGTATCTGGCTCCTCCTGTTGGTACTTTCTTATTTCTTCATGCACCAGTGGCAAAGTCCACAGACTACACGTATGTCAGGATCGTAAACACGCGATAAAATTTCACAAGATACCGTTTCGAAGAAATGTATTTTATCGTCAAATCAAACTCCATCAGCCTCTGGATCAAGTTAACATACCTCCTTATACTGCGAGGTGAACGGATTGTATACGTAAGAGGTTGTCCGTGTATACCACAAAATAACTGCACAAGAAATGTTTATAGCGCATGATAATGTTGTACAAGGTGACAAGTTCGATTAAATAGGCTGGACCATTAAAATCCGCCTGTTTCAGTGTTTGTCTGTAGAAGGCACATGGTCTCAGTTGGCTGCTTCTGTGAGAGCACCCCTCCAAGGCTATGCAGAGACCCATCGCAATGTATGTAAAAAGTCTCTTCCAAATTAGGGATTTTAAGGACAACATCCTCCCGGAACTTCTCTTTAATGGTATGAAAAGCTAATCTCTGTTGATCCACCCCCCCTCAGTGGAAAGATTCCTTCGATGATAACAATTTGGAGATAGGTCCCAAAATATGAGCATATTCCTCAATATAGGATGAATAAAAATTCAAAAACCCTATTAACTTTCGAACGGCCCTTTTATTTTTAGTCGGGGGTAGATAATGTATCAGCTGAATCGTAGAAAGTAGCATCTTCATCTCACCTTTCCGCACGAAAGACCCCAAGAATTCTGCTTGTGTTTGAAATAAGCTCATTTTATTTATTTATTAGACTTTATTTTATATTTCAAAAGTTAAGGCTGATAGCCTTGTCTTTCACTTAACCATGTGACATGATTTACGTAGCAGAAGAAAAATACTCATGAATAAGTTGATAAAATATACAGACACAATACACACACAATAACCTACAACTACGCCAATCATATAATAACAATACATGAACCCTTCCCAATTATAATGAATCTATCTCTCTTCTCACTTTTCCTCCCCTCCCACTTTATCATAAAAACCCAATTTAGAACCCTCTCTAACCCATCCCCAAATATACCCACCTTCCCACCCACTCACAAACACACACATACATACATACATACATATATTGATATGCTCTGAAGTACGCTCAACCCCCTGTTAAATTGAGTACCAGAGTGCTATTGGTACGCCCGGACAGCTTGAGAGGTAAAGATGGTAGAACGCAGGACTGGTATCATAGGTCGAGACTATGTAAAGTGCTACTTCCACATTCACCAGGCGCCGCTCACAGCGCGTGCATCGCACAGGGGATGCCTTTACTTTTTTTTACTTATAGCTTATACAGCGGACAATTTTTTCTATGAAAAGCACATTTCTGAACTTCAGAATTCTGAGGCACATTTCTGAATTTGGTTTCAATGATGTAGCCTCCAGTACAGCCATGAACGTACTACATATAAACCCTAGAAACATCCACTCAAAGATGGTGAGCGCGGTTTTAATTTGTTCCACGTCCCCAGTGGCTATCTTCAGGCAGTGACCTTCACCACTAGACCACGGGACTGGATAAACTAATAATATAGTTACACCTTCAGCTTATGGCTTTATATTTACTGTAAGCAATTATGGTGAAAACAAAGATAAATATAATTATATTGAGGCGGATTGAGGCCTTGTATCCATACTTAATTAAATTAAAACAGACTGACAAGGCTAACATACTTTATTATAGAAACACACAGCAATGTTCTAACAACACCTTCCTTTGTGCATTAATGTGTCGTCTGAGGAAGATGATGTTAGAACATTGAAACTGTTACGCTTGCTGTTTTTTTATAATGAAGTTGAGTGTGATAGTCTTGTCAGCCTGTTTTTATTAAGATAAATAGTATGAAGGATACCTGTATTTTATTTTCTCTTTGATTTTCTGTATGTTCGCATTACTTACGGGGGGGGGGGAAGTAACATGCTTCTTTTATAACCGAAACTGAGGGACTTTGAACTCATTCGAAACCGGCAAACATCATTCATTGCAAACAGCAGCAAGGAAATCTGAGACAATGTATTTATCATCACTCTTTTTAGTTTCTTCGAGGCTTCCGTATCGTGATCATCATGCAAGTCTGAAAAGAATCTTTTATGAAGTGGTTGTTGAGTCTGCGACGAGTGAGAGAGATGTTTTATGGCTTTCCAGGTCTTTTTCTCATCTTTCTTCTGTCTTCCTCTTCGATTTGTTTTTATGATGTCATCAGCTGCGAATACTACCGACATTTCAAGAATCAAAGAGCAACAGCAGAGATAGAAAAACAGAGAAAGAAGAACTGACTCATACAAGA
>JAGDQP010012063.1:0-17115 GCA_022664845.1 Lepisma saccharinum
CGGTGGAAAGACATCATTTTTATGCTGAATATGATAGTACTTTTTTAATCACGATTCCTTCCAAGGCTCTTTTCACCATCTTATCCTGCTAGGCCTTTTATGCGCGTCTCAAGTTCCGACCTTATGCACTTTTTCGTACATGTCCATAGAAACTTTTTTTCTTGTTTCTGTGTTAAGATTTATTTATCTCCCGAGGTTTATCCACACTTTTTGGAAACATCTTGTAAAGTAAAATCGTTTTATAGTACATCTAGAGATCGTTCCTCATGAAATGATAGAACTTATTTTGTAATAGTGTCATGATATGGACAAATATTATGCTTCAATGGTTACTTTCAAGTAATACTGTTTTTTGGATCACATACGTATATAAAATGTAGATATTGTACACTAAAGAAGTGGTGGTGATATACGATTTGGAGTAGTAGGCAAAATTACTACGTAAGTACGAAGCCAATGTTTACGTCATACGTACTAACATGTCTGACACCCAGATATTAGAAAACACCATATAGAAAATGAACTCAGATTGAAGATTTTCTAGTCGTGACTTTGATATGTGTAGTCTCATCGTAGAAAAAACACTTAAGTCTTTGGCCATTTACCATTTTTCGTGTTTGTTTCTTTATTAACTGGATGAAATCAGTGCTGATTATACGTGATTTTTATACAGCTGGACGAAATATAGGAGGTTTACTGTATTTTTCGATTTTTACATTGAATCACAGAACTCAATGGAAGTTTTAATGTATATTCTCGTTGTGTTTCTTAAAATCGATATTTCCTCCAGTCCTAAGTCTATATGTTTATCAAATTGATTCTCTCTCTTTGACTATCATACATTCTATTTTATTGCGTATTTCTGTTTTGTATTGATAGTAAACAATTCTCTAAAACGACAGCGAACATGGGAGGAAAATGCTACCATTGTTATAACTTATAACAATGCTATATTGTATAACTGCGCGTAACAACATAGAAAGCTATAGCTTTTCTATGGCAACAAATTGCAATATGTACGGATTGCAGTGTAACCATAATCATAAATGGATCTATCATGAAGATGAACGGTTTTCTTTCCGAAACATAATAAGAATGGTAACAGTATATTGGCTGAATTGCCACTAAAATTCTAAATGAACTGCGAACTTTTAAGTATACTGGACGTACAGATCTTAGTAAAATGGATTCCGAAACGCTTCATTCAACGAATCTCCAAAGAACTTGAATCCGTGAGTATGTTTTAGTGTTATGTTATTTTAGTTGTGTAGTTTAACAATTAATGACATAATAATTGTCAAAAGTTTAGAATTCAAGCAAAAATAGTAGGGAGAAGGACAATATGCCCATGTACTGAAAATATTTTTTTCGATATTTTTAAGTGGAATTTACGGGGAAATGGTACGTTGCGGCAATGAAGTGAATACGCGAGTCAACAGGACGCTTTCTATATATTACGAGAAGAGCAAGCATGTCCAGTTTCGGTATCAAGGCATCATGTTTTAATGGAAGAAAAAGAGGTTAAAAATAGTTGCTGAATAACAGGGTAAGTGACTTAAAAGTAGTTATTGCTTTATGAAAAGAATCTGGATACGGGGAGTACGAGAAATCGGGTGAATATTCTTTGACCGTCCCAGAGCGGGGCATTTCTGTCAAATAATTGTGATTCTGTAAGTGCAACGACAAGTTGATTTTTTTTAAGTGAATACGTTTGTTCTTTCCATAGCTGTAAAATAAGAACTATCGAATTCTTCTTTACATGTTTCCCTTTCTGTCAATCAGGTCCTAGAATCTGTTTAAGTGAAAATTTGTCTTTTCAAAATTCCAATAGAATTACAAGAATTTATAACTGCAATGATTTCTTTGGCATAATTTCCTGCTATAAATGAAGATGATTTTCTAGCTCCGAAATACGTTTTATAACAATTTTTAATGAATTTGACACATTATCAAAAGTTTTAAAACGAACTCTCTAAAATTCTCGTACCGAAACTATTGTTTGATCATGACAGTCTGTATTGTAGCCGCTTGTTCCAGCTCAGTGCTAAGATGTCACATTTATCTCTCAGCTCATCAACACTTTACATGATTGTTTAAGAAATCACAAAAGCAAGCATCAACAATGTAATATAGAAATAGGTAATATCGTAATATTATTTTACGTTATATCGTAATTGAGTTGCTCTAAAAGGTTGCGGTAGCCCACCTGATTGGTGTAGCAGACTGCCTACCCATTGAATGGCGCCAACAGTCATAGGGAAAGGTGTATTGGGTATGATACGCTTTGAAAGATCTTTTCATTCTGAGAATTATGATCGAAGTACATTTGAAGGTTTTATAGCAAAACCAGACGAGTCCAAAATAATCTCTTTATCAGAAAGTAGAAAAACTATTTTTCTTCCAACGACCTCATATGTTCAGCTGTGTATCTTAGAATCCTCCAACTTTTGCAATAAACTAGGTAGAACTAGTCGCAAAGAGCATGGAGGTACCAGTATCTGAATAAGTTAATGTTTGGACTAGTCAATGTTTTTGCTACCAACCATTTGTATAAGTATTTCACAGACCAACTAAATAAGATTGTGTCCAATGTATTGGCTGAGATAAGTGCTTATCATTCAGGTTCAGCGAATGTTTCTACTTTGATTATATTAACTCAGTTTGATTTCCTCTGGGTTTTTCTCAATTACACCAGGCTAATGCCAGTATGTTACCTTCAAACTAGATCCTGGCTGACTTCCCCACCCCTCCCCCAATACCTCTTCTCTTGTCTGTCCCAACCTAAACCAAAGGATATTAATAACAAAATCACATTCAAGGACAATAAAGGCATATTTGTAACCTTATTATAACGCAATGTAGACTATATATATAAATAAATATTAGTTCTGCAGAAATCGAGGCGTTGATGGGAGAGTGAAGTTGTTCATAATATTGTATTCGGTTAACAAAACAACAGATTTTTAATCAATACTGAACAATCTTCTGGTTTCGTCACAATAAATTCATACCATTGCAAGGGAGATTGACCTGTTGTTGCTACTTTCTTTCATATTATCTGTGGTGACAAGGAAATGCGGGTTGTCTTCATTTACAGGAGAAGCAAAACCAATTTTATTTTCTTATGAAAGATGCACATAAAACACAATTTTGAACTCCTGTATATCCCTTTGTTATCACTGAATTTTCAAGGGTAAAACCACTGTTAAAAACAAACCAACCGAAGCAAATGGTCTACGTAACGTATTTCTAACCAATTTTGAATAAACACTTTTTTGTGCCACCGCAGTTATATTTTACACGAAACAATTATTATAGAGCTTGCAACATTACAGGATGACAGCCTATGTCTAACGTTTAATTTAGCAACGCACCGAATACAAATGATACTGACAGTTACAATCTAATCTAGTCTTAACTCTGTGCAATGATATCCCTCAGCAAGTGTAGTGCTAGAAGAAAGTAATTGAAAAAATAGAAACTAGTGTCTGTATTCTAGATATCTTTCCAGAAAACGTCCGGTTACACTTGAAGAAAACGGAATGACTAGGGTAACCACGAGGTTTACTAGGACTACAGCAGTTTTTCAACTTACTGGCAATTTAGAGCATGCTTTCATATTTACATTTTTCAGCTTATTCTCTTAATGAAAATTTAATTTATTTCCAAGTGTACGAACTTACTTGGCGAATTTATCAATAAATATTTTTGTATTTTGCAGTTGAATTTATGTTTAAAAACCCCCATTTTTACTACATTAAAAAATGTTTGTTGATTCGTTGCAAGGATTGAAGTGTAGAATATCTAGGTGCCTAAGTACTCACAATATTTTATAGAAAATGAGAAGAACTAATAAACCTTGGCATCTGGAGAAATAAGTTTATGGAACTACAATTAACATTGAGTAAGTGGTTTCATACAGCTTAGATGTTAATATTTAACAAAGTACAAATATTATGTTAAACATATAGTACTTTCGAAGATTCCTGAAATGTTTATTCTTTATAGTAAGGTAAGATACCACTTGCAATATTTTTCTCTTTATTATTATTGTAACACTCTGGGCTTTCCTGTATCAACATTCGCTTGAAAATTTTATATTTTGTTCTTCTCCTTAAACCTTTACTCTTCGTCTTTTTTTGGTTTTGCTTGTATAGGTCTTCCACTTTGGATTTTATATTCCTTACCACTATTCTTTTCTTACTCATTTTCAACTTTTGTTAATTTTTACAGAATTTATCATTAAATTTTGTACCATGTGCATGGAACATCACACACTGCAATCGTTAAGTGCGGTAAGTTGGTAATATAATATATTTGACTCTTAGGTCAGCAGCGCGCTCACTGCTCTTGGTCATACACCGCCCGCCATCTATGAAACGAAATTAAAAGCTTTAAATACGGCATATATAGTGTGTTTGACCAACCTTCATTAAGAATTTAATGAATCTTACGGTTATTAAAGCTACTTAACGATTCGATAAATTCTTATCGAAAGTTGGTGAAATCCAAGATATGAATTTAAAGAATTCAATGAACTCTTAAAGCTACTTAAATCAGGTTGGTGAAACTCGTAAAAAGACAGGTCCACTATCGTATATTGGCGATGGCACAGGTACGTAGATATATTATTTGAAAAACAGGTCAATAATAAGAGTTTCTGCACTTAGGCTCACTACCTTTCCAACTCTTTAGTCACGGTAACATTATTAAGAACTTCTGCTTCTTGAAACCTCAATGATATAATTAGAACGAGTCACCTTAGCAACATTTAAATATGTTCCCAAATTGATGTGTAATCCACAAACTACAGTCATTTAAAATCTGAGAATGTACTGAAATCAAGAGAAACACCAATTGCTTTTAATTATTTATTCATTTATTTGGTGAACAATAAAACAAATGACGAAATAAGTTTTACACATGACATGAAACAAACAATACTACATTAAAACAATTCTGTTTCTATTTTGGAAAACATAACTTAAATAAAAAATAATAATCGAAGTGCATTCAATATCGCCCACACTTCTGGTGAAACATATATATGCATGTAAGAAAGAATCATATGGTATTATTATGTAATGAAAACTATTGAATAAATTAATACTAAAGGAACTTTTCTCAGTCTTTGTTAAAACACAAAGAGAGTCAATGCTGTATAGCAGTCCTGTCCAAAGATACAGCAGGCCTAATTTTCCAGAAAGGGTCATTAAAACAATCTAGTTTATTTATGAGAGATACATCAGAGAGGTTCCAGTTTGTTGTCACTTGTGTACCTAGATTTTCATATATAAACAGAAGAATTTATTATTTTTATACATAAAGGAAACTTCTCTTCTTCTGCAAAAAAAACCTTAATGAAGAACTGCATCAGGAAGAACAGTTCATATGTTTAACATTTTCGTCCTCCGTACACATTAAGGTTACTGGATATTTCTAATATGTGTGGTAGCTAAGCAAACCAGAATTTTATCATTTGTTACTCAAAAAGTGTTTTAGGTTCAATACTTAGTCAATATTACTGATTATACTTCAAAGAAGAGAGTACGAATCGTCATAACTATATAATAAAGTAAATTTTGCAAGATAACAATATGCCAATTACTAAACAAGGTACCCATTTTGAAATTCACTGTCAGATATGTTCATTTCGAGTCAAACATTGATAGATGACATTTCGAATCTAGAAATAACCTGCCTTCTAAAACTACGCTTCAGTAATAGGAACTGTGTTGAGGAACTTAGTTCAACTGGCCTTTATACATTTACATGTGAAATATCTCACCTGAGACGTAGAAAAATCATGTAATATGCATAATTGACCAGTTAATTAATCACGTCATGTCTCTAATATTACCGTGGTGGTCCACCGGAAATCTTTCCAAACTTAACAGCATTAACTATGTGTTCTGAATGAGTTACACTCAGGTTAAATTTTATTTATTACATTCACGTACAAACGATTCTTTTTCATTGTTTTCAATATGTACGTATGTACTTTTTTTGTTTACTGAAATAGTACCTCCATAGTACCGACACAGGTAACAAAGTTGAGTGTATTGTTTACTTTGACTTAATTTCACTTTCACGTAGCGTACCCAAATCGCAACGTAAAAGTTGGTTGGTAATGCAACATAGATTTTGATGAATATATTCCGTAGCTGATTAAAGCATGCACTCTTATCTCGTATTTCAAAACAGCTTTCTGAACAATGTTTATGTTCATTTCAAAAACTTTTTATGTGTCCAAAATATTTGTCAATTTTGTACAAAACAACTGAATGGGATGTCAATACAATCACATGACATGAAAAATGATCACAGAAATATGATTAAGGTAACACAGAGCAAAATACAGTTCAATCTCTATAATTCCGTGGTTCAGTAGCCCGCCACGCCCACTAATCTAGCCTTTTACTGCCTTGGCTGAAGAGTATTCTAGAAATACCTGGATTTCCTGTCATTCAGTGGAGTTATTGTTTCTTGTGAACGTGTGCTTAGTGTCAACTGTGGTTCGAGCAACGACAAATTCAGAAAAAACTCAAGTAGAAAATTTTGAGTTCATGGACAGTGTACCAATAAAAGTTAATTTCAGAAAAGTGGAGAGTTGGAACTTCGGCTCTCCATGTATTTGTGCAGATCGCTGACTTTAATTAATTTATTTATTTTTATATCAAGTATGAAACTGTTCGTCAGTAATATCTGAATTAGAACTAAAAATATTCTTTGGCGTTGATCAATATTTTGGTGTTGGAAAGAAATCTTGTGAAATGATTTATAAGTGTGCGAATGATTGAATTTTACATAGTTCCCAAGAAGAGCCACACTCATTTAATATTTAGAGACAGTGAAAGACACATAACTACGTCCACGTAATTTCCTTCGTTGGCAATTCGAGTTTCACATTATTCCAATTAATTACAAAGCACGAACTGCTGTGGAACATTGAGTTATTATTTCCTTTGTATGCTATCCTCAAAACATTTATTTTTAATGATACATTAGTGAGTACTTTTTGACAGGTGGATACCACGGTAATATAAGGGAATCTGACCTCAGACTTAAACAATTTATGGTTATATTTTTTTTTATTTTAAGGTTACATTTTGTGAATCCCACCTCATAGTAAAATTCTATAAATAATATCGAACTTCTTCAATGGTATAAAATTATTTACAAACCAAAATCTGTCACCATGGTTAAAATATAATCATAATATGTAGACTTCACAGCCTATTATGTCCATTTGTTATGCTTCATCTATTTTCTAGATAAGGAAAGCTTTCAATTTGCGGGAGCTGTAAGACTATTATTTACAACGCATTTAATAACAAATTACGCAAATATGTTATTAACATTGACATAAATAAAACAGCTATATCAGTGAAAGAAGATGATGTATTACGTACTGCCCTACTACGTATTGCAAATGGAGGGAAACTCCTAGTACGTAAGAAGAATGTTCCTCTGGCCCTGTAATAAAGAAAAATGCATTTTACAATTATGATTTAGTTTGAATTCAGTGCAATTGGAAACCAGAGTGATCCATATACTAGGATATGTTTGCATGCATTTCGTGTAAACATAACAATACTGGTTATTTGAACCACACAAATAGTTATGTCTACTTGTTTTAAAATTAAGATATCTTTAATAGCCACTCATTTCTACCAATTTTTGGAAATACCTAGTCAATAAAATAACAGTAATAAAAACTGAGTTGATGAGAAGTTTGTAAAAGTATTTGCTGGATGTGGTTTAATAGCAGTTGGTACACTCTTATAAATTACTTTGGATTATGTTTGTTTATTTGCTTGAAATTACAAAGGTACTTCAATGAACCCTTTAATATCATATCATTGAAATTTATTCGTGACTTAGCCCTCGTGCAATCACTACTCATACTTGACGTAACATCTAAATTTCATCCGTAATGCAGTCATATCTTTCTTATATGAGGCATCACAACTACATAATGTAATTACTCTCAAATTATAATCGTTATTCAAACCATCGAAAAATTAACATTATTCAGTTTCAATACTGGCAATCAAAAACTTAAATTTACTAAACAAAATCTAAATGGTGTATGTCCAACTAAGTAAGCTTAAATTGTTAGGTAAAATTTTAAAGTTTCGGTTTCTTCGACTCCACGGTCTAAAATTGAGTGGTCTCATTGAGAATATTTAGTAAACTTACTGTAATTTTCTTCAGCACTTAGGTAACAACAGTGATTTCATATAAACATGAGATCTGGAGGCATGTTCACAAGGTAGAACGGGTGGAACAATGAATTTAATCTAAAATTCTTATTATAACATAATTTCAAAAATATTATTTTAAAGAATGCTGATTTTTAATGTTCCAACAAAACCGAAGCTCTATCTGAATTTCCAACCACCTGAGCGCTTACGAGGAATTGATCAGAAAGTTTTCTTGCTTTTGGTGCAAGCAACAATCTTTAGTACAAATGCAGATATTATGCTTAAAATACATAGTGCTTTTCATAATAGAAAATGTAGGCTATTTTTATTGAGGTAAATAACATAATAAAGAAATCAATGTTTACTCTCTGCACTTATTTTCCTCGTTCCAAATTTAAATGGCCTTTACCAGAAATTATTAACTTAGGCCTGAATAGACGAGGGTACCGCACGTTGGAATGAAGTCAGCCAGAGCCTACTTTAAATGTACCATCTTGTCATTAGTCTGGTGCGACTGACAAAAAACTTGTCAGGATAACTAATGGTTTATCTCTTTTAGTGTCTGACTGTTGAAAATTTGACATTTTATTAATATCTTTCATAATTTTAAATAAGTTTTCCTTGAAAATAATTGTTTTGAATATTCTTTATTTGTGGCTGGCCTATTTTTTGTACATGTATTCAGGTCGATATGAACATTATCAATTTTATTAAATATTTTAGGAGACCTTTTGGAATTTCTGTAAATTTTTCGCGCTGAAATATAATGTAATGTAAGTCGAATATTGAGTTTTTGTCACAGTGTTCTTCGCCTTTAATCTTTAAATTGAATAGGTGATTACATGTTAAGAGATGAAGTAGTTGCATGTTTCGATCTTAAGTGTTACCAATGATGAAAGAGATGATGTAGAACATTTGAAAGGTATCATGAAGAGAGAGAGATGAAATAGGTTATTGAAACTAATGTTAAACAGGGAACATCATATAAATAACAAACTGGAATGGGTTTGCAGAAGAAGCGAAAAGTAAAACGTAAAGACAAATACACTAAATGTAGAGAATTTGCTTCAATTTTGGCCATGTGAGCGAAAGGAAATATGGAGCTTAAATACAACATGGAAAAGCGTTATAAAAAAATCTAATGAATAAAGAAGCATGAAAATGAAATTCGGATGTACTGTACAGGGTACCTACAAAAATGTTATATGATCTTATTTGAAATGAGTACCTGATAAAGCTATTTTATTAGCACGCAAAGTGCAATATTGCTCTTTAAGAAATTTTGTGAATTTTAAACAGAAAACACAAAGATTAGCTGTTCCGTGTCTGGATAGAAGTGAAAAGTTTCAGCGGATGAAATTAATTTAAGGTTTGAATGACAATGCATACATATGCTATTGATAGAAGGAGAACTAATGAACTTGTTTCCTATCTAAAGCAAGCAAGAAGCTTAGATCAACATATATTAATGTATTTATTTTTAGTCTTAAAGAATGTGAGAATTAAACTGTACTGTTTGCTATACAGTTATTCATTATCAAGTTTATCCATTGAATGCTACAGAAGGCTGGTTGGGCTATATCCGACCAATATGTAACGTGCGCCTACCTTAGGAAAATCCATGCCGCCACCACCGGTTGTGTTCTATTGGTCCACCGACATTGTGGACTATCGCCCAACATCGCAGTTTCCACTGCAACAAATTGCGTTGGAGCACCAGCACGGGAATTCCATCCCAATCCTTACGACAGGCTTTGCAGAGGCCAGGGAACGTGCTGGGATCGCGATATTTCAGATGTCGTTTGAGCAGTCCAAATGCGTAAAACTCCATGAGACTGACATCAGGACTCTTGACAGGAATGTCATGAAGGGAATAACACTAATTCCAGTTTCTTGCTCTCTGTTTCAATAAAACCGAACGGATGATCTGGCGGTGTGGCTTGATGCTTTGTCCATGTGGATCAGCACCTGGTTTGTGCTGGCTCCGTACAAACGAAGGAAGTCTGTTCGAAATATGGGGGTCATGATGGCTTCCTGGAAGTAGACAGACTTCATCTTGATGTTTGTTTCAACCTTACGGATGGTTAACTTTCCCTGGTACCCGAATCCACCTACAATCAGGATTTCAAGTGGAAAACTTTCGTGATACTAGCAGTAGAACTATGTTCGTCCCTTTCCGGTGGTGTCACGATACGTAACTGCCCAAATGTGACAATTCCGTGTTAGATAAATGTACGCCTCATCCAATGTGATCACGTACTGCCATTTTGTCCCCACCAGGTGTCGTTCATACAGTTTGCGGCAGTTGAATTTGCGTTCAGCGATGTGACGGGGAAGGAGGCTGTGAACCTGGTCCTTATGGATTCACTGCAGGCCAAGACGGAGACGAATGACATCGCTGATGGTTGGCTGTGTCACACTGAACTTCTGTGCCATGACACGCTGGATGGTAGGTTATCCTGGAATGCAATCCGCCGAAGCTCACGTAGCATCCTGGCGATATTTTCCCTGGTGCCCTGGAACGGGCTTGTTTTCTTGGCGAGTGTTTTTGCACGGGCGCATTTTGTGTTTGCCTGGCCACGATCTCTTTCGCAGTGGTCAACCCAATGATTAAACCATGTTCCTTGTACTGTTTCACTATTCGGATATACGAAACATGTGCGTGGAAAAGGGAAATGTCGTACCCTTCCCAATACCGGTTCAGTTTAGGCAGTATTGCACGATCACGAACAGTCGAACGCGTCACTTTCATGTGTGGTAGCTGAAAGTCGACTACACTACCAGTGTCAAGGTTCTCGGTGTGGTACGTCGGTGGCAACAGTGTTGACAAATCGGCCGGATATAACTCGATCAGCCTTCTGAACTGTATTGATAATAATATACAAAGTTCTTTATTTTCTCAAGAAAACATTACCTGACATTGACTCGCTCCCCCATCAATTCAAATGTATTTTTCCGACCCCTGCATCTTCCTTCCTCATAATTATCCCAGTTGTCGCATCTGGCTGATACAAACCCTCTTCTTGAGGTGATAGACTCAGCAAAGAATTCATACGCTCGACTGTGAGCGCAATTTAAACCTGTTATAAATAAATGACTATCATTAATCGAAAACTCTATTGTTTAACCAACACTTACTATTCATGCTAACTAATTTAGAAATTTGTAAAATATATCCAGTTTTTTTACATTTAACGCTCGTATTCAAGTATGCATTTATAATATATCTCAATAACTAATGTAACCGATTATTCTCGATTAGCTCTTCATAATTGTACAGAATGTTATTATCTCTAAACTAACACTGGAATATTCCATATGAGTGGAATCCTAATTTAATCCTAATAGATAATAACTTTTATCCCTCTTCCAAAAAAGAGACAATGGTAAGGTTTTTAATACGGAAATCCAAAATACACTTTTATCATGCACTTCAAAATTGAACCCTGTGTCGCACTTTCAATTTGGTTTTAATGCAGAAATTATATTCGAACTGTAATGGACGTTATTAAACGATGATCAAGGATTTATTTAAACGGGGGTTTGTTAGATCCGAATCTGCCCTGAAATTCCAATTGCAGTGTAAAATTTGTATAATTTTTGAACAGTATAATTTTTTATATTTCTTACTTATATCTATCCTGGATTATCCCCACAGAAAACCATGAACTCCCTAAAAGCTGGATACGTGTTTGATATCAATTGATTGAAACTGAATTATGAATATATATCAAATATACTTACTTGAATATTAAGAAAATAAAATAGGATAATCTATCTATTTATATATAAATACCCAAGAACAGTTTCCAAATACAGAAAAGCTGCTTTTTCTCATCTATTATTGTTATTAGCTTTCAACAAAGAAATGCAGGATTGAAATCAATCACAGTATTTACTGTTGATATACAATAAATTCCTACTAAAGTAATTGCATTAAATAGATTATCATGTTTTGTATCGAGGTTCATGATCATGCACCTGCCAAGCTCTTTAGTACTACTGATATAGCAGTATCTGTTTACTGCAAACAATGTTAGGCCATTTTTTCTTCCCTTGTAACTCAGTCACAAATAAAGAAGAGGGGCTCAAAATTTTGTATAGCCTATATAAGTCAACAAGCCTACAAAATCCTCTAAATTCCAAATTATTAAGCTCAAGCGTTCGCGAGAACTTTGACTTCGAAGTTTACAATTTGGAGGATTTACAAGACAAAGTTTGACAATAAAGTTACAGGACAGCTGATGTAATTCTGTCAATAGTTGTGATAAAACTATAATATACATGCTAAATTGTAACTATGTTTTCCTCTCTTCCAGGACATGTAAAACTTTGGGAAAGTGAAGATCTGTTCAATTCTGACGAAATGTTATCAAAGGCACCCTGGCGCTCGTTGTCCCGCATGGAACAAAGGGTGAACATTGATAGGTACAAGGCGTTCATTAAGGCTGTGGATTCCTATCCGTCAATGCTGAATCGCATTGTAACAGGCGATATGCTTTCAATATGATCCATCATCAAATAGGTAAGGCATGGAGTAGAGAACACAAAAATCATCGACTCCGAAAAAGGCGCGCCTTCAGAAGTCAAAAATCAGGATAATGCTGATCACGCTTTTCGACAGCAGCAGCACCATCTTCCAGCATCTTCCATAACGGTGCAACAGTTAACAGTGCCTTCTATCTTGATGTTACCCCTCACCTGTTGAAAAGGTGAGGGGTAACATCCAGATAGATTCTGTGAGGTTACAGCTTGGAGAACATGGCAGCTGAGTCCTTTTGGATAACAACGCACCGGCACACTGATTATCTTCCGTGACGCATTTTTTTTAGTGAAATATAGGGCTCCCAGGTTCAATCACCCACCGTACTTCCTGGACTTCGCACCGACCACTTCCTTCTGTTCTCCAAACTGAAACTAGCACTGAAATGACGACGCATCATGAATGTTGACGAGATAAAAAAAAGAACTTTTCTACCAATGATATTAGTATTTAGAAGAAGAAATGCGAATATAGAATAACTACTCACAGCACAGGCAACACAAGGAATTGCCTTTAGCGTACACTTCGTTGACGTAGTTGGTTATGGTGTCCATTGACAGGAACTCAGATATATTGAAGGCCTTCTCTTGAGTTTTACATCCAACCAGCGGTGGTAAGATCTTCAATGAAATACCTACCTCAGAAAAAGAATACAAATGATAGTTTAAAAATATTTATTTTCCCCATCTACCTGTAAAATAGAAATGTTTTAATAGACTATTGGATTATATTGGAAATTTATAATGTTGTGTTTATAATTGATACTCACGTGCATGGAAATGCATAAAAGAAGATAATGGTCGCTTGATTTTGCGAATCACAAGCAAAACTATCTTATTTATTGAATTTGAAATTTTTACTGCATTACTTTCAGAAGTCTCAAGGTAATAAAAGAGGACAGAAAGTGACACACTTTGAATCTAATATCGTATTCAATGTGTTTCGTCCTATGGAAAAAATTAAATACACGGTTTTCATCTCGTAGCAACGCCATCATTCTTTAAAATTACAACAAATAAAACTGCAATAGTTGTTGAAAGATATTAATAAGGATCATCTCACAGTAACAGCAACAAAAACAAAAATACTCTTCGGTTTCCATGTACATCAGGGTGGTACTTATATGACAACTGAAAGATATGAAAATTGCCAGAACAGTGTATGTAAGTACGTTCAATCTAGTAAATATATTGCTAACTACATATAGAACTATACTGCCAATTTTGCTTCTTCAAAACTCATTAATGAATTCTTGTTCAGTCTTTAGAAAGTGAAAATCGAATTCTGTGATCATGTAATGTACGTTTATTTTCTATGTATTGCTTACTTTAGTCAGAAAGATACAAAGAAAAAGGCTTTGTTTCACTTCTCAAATACGTACTGAGAGTTTCTCCTAAAGTAAGAACAGACTTTTGAATCTGCATTAGTTTTACATTATCAGCTATTCATATAATTAAAGCAGAGTTAGATATTTGAACTGTAATATAATGAAGCAGCTTATGACATTACAACTCTACCATCCATCCATTTCGAGTTTAATTCAGAGAGCACAAAGTTCTACGGGCCCAGTGTTCGATTTGCCGTGGGGGATGCCGGGCATTTTCCCTGGTGCGTGAGAATTTCATCCCCGGGTGTTGATCCCGAATATGATCCGAACCAGGGATAAAATCTTTGTATTTCTACCCAAACAAGTAATATGTTGCAATTTACCTCAAACACTAGTGTTAGTATCCCCCCCCCCTTCGTAAATTATCACAAATCGAACACTATTTCTGCCTCGAATTTTTATGCTCGTTCTTGCTCTTTGGATTGTTTTTATTTATGTCTTAATTCTCAAGTTAGACAAAATAACATGAAAATGGCGTGTTATACTATGCCCAGTCCACTATCTACACAACTCAAGAAGACATAGATCGAAACAAGCCACACAATGATTACAAATATGTTTAATTTCTACGTCTACTTATAATTAATTGGTTTGGTTCTTGCCTTAGCAATTAACTTAAAAAGTAAACCTACTTTTCTCGTACTCATCATGTATACACAAACTAATACAAATAGTTTAAATGTATGATTAAACAAAAATATATGTGGCAAGATTCTACTTCTAACAATTAACATCCTATAGTTTTGTATCATTTTACCCCAAACTGTCAACTATAGTAAAATCACTTAATTTGAAGTGATTTTATCACTTATCATATTATATCATATCATATTATATCATATGATAATTTTATCATATTATAAATTTGAGTAAATCCTTTTGTCTTCAAGCCTGTGAAAAACATGTCTTTTAATGATTAAAATCCATACGCTTATGTTCAATTTGACTTCTTACAGGTAAAACTTCAGAAGGGTATAAAAGAAGATAAATCAAAAGAAGATTTTAACACCAATGGAATATTATTTTTTGCAGATAATTGTAAATCATTCAGAGAAATAGTTTAACCACATGACGTCACATTGCTACAACGTGATATCGATCGCTTCAATACCTGGTGCTTAAAAATTAACCCCCAGAGATGCAACACACTCACGTTTTCTGTCAAGATTACTCAAATTTCTTCTCTCTATAATATAAGCGAAACACCTATTAAGAAAGTTTTAAGTCAGAAAGAGTCAGCAAGATCAAGAAGTTATAAGTGATAATAAAGTCACCTTCTCTGATCATACTATTGGGTTGTCGGAAAAGTCACGACGCATTTGGTCTATGTTTTACAACGTGTATTTCGTAACACAAAGAATACATTCCAATCAATGATACATTGCCCATTTTGCTCAATACCTTTGCGACATCTTTCAGCAAGTTGCAGAATTCCTCGTTCATAGGAGTACCTGTCTTTATCCGCGAAAAACTGAAGAAGATGATAATTTACAGCCTCATTGGAATTGAATGTTATACCAAGCAAGGACTGTTGAAGAGAGCGAAATAGGTGGATATCTGACGGTGCAAGGTCAGGCAAGTATGGTGGGTGTGGCAACACATCCCATACAAACTCCAAATGTTTTTGACGGGTGACCAAACTTGTGTGTGGTCTCGCGTTGTCGTGACGGGACACGATCCCTTTTCGATTAACGAGTTCTGGCCGTTTCTGGATAATGGCTTCTTTCAAACTGTTCAATTACCGTCAGTACACTTCGGAACTGATTGTTTGGTTCCTAGGTAGAAGCTCAAAAAATACGACACCTTTAAAATCCCACCACACTTGTGAGAGCTTAATCTTTTTCTGATGATGTCTGTTTTCGATGTCGTTTGAGGCGGCTCATCCCTTCGGGACCACAAACGTTTGCACACCATATTGTTGTACAAGATCCATTTCTCATCACCAGTTATCAATCGCTTCAAAAAAATGTTTTCCTAACGTTTAATGAGCATGTCGCATATGTTTATCCGTGCCGTCAAATGAACTTCTTTGAGTTCATGAAGAACCCACACATCGAGCTTGCTTATGTATCCCAGTTTTTTTCAGATGATCGTGAACAGTTGAATGATGGATGTTCAATGTTTCTGCAATCTCTTGTGCCATGTAACGGTGGTTGGACTCAATTAATGCCTTTATTTGGTTGTCATCAACCTCGGTTGGCCTTCCTGACCGAGGGGCGTCGTTGAGATCAAAATCACCAACATGGAATTTCGTGAAGCAGTGTTGGCACTGACGTTCGTGTAGAGCATTGTCGCCGTAAACTTTACGTAACTTTCCACAGGGTTGTCGTACGTTCTTCCCTTTCCTGAAGTAAAACAATAAAATATGGCGGAAATGCAGCTTTTGGTCTTCCATCTTCCATGAGTTTTCAAATCTGTAAAAACAAACTAAACAAAGATCAATATTAGTACACATGACGCTCAACTTCTCAGCTATTAATAACATAACGATTGCATGGATGTGAATAATTCTAGTACTTGCACAAATCAACACTTGCCATCTGTTACCGAAATACGTCATGACTTTTCCGACAATCGGATACTTCTGTCACCAAATAATCTATGCGTCTGTTGGGCCTTCTGTACCGGATTAAGGAAATACGCAACCTATTATCTCTAGTGTCTCTAGTCAAAGCACTGATTTCTCCTAAACTGAGTATTGGATCATTCCACGTCAGTTCAACCAAAATTTTGTTGAAAGCTAACCCAGTATCTCCGATTTGCAAGAAATGTGGTAGTGTTATAGAAGGTTTTGTGCTGATTTCAAATCTGCAAATTATTGCAATCGCACCAGCGCGCAGCAGTTCCAAGATTATTGCATTTCAAAAACAGAATGAAAATCTATTGTTATAGTCGCAACATGCAACTTTCGCATTGTTTTAAAATATGAAAAATGTAATATCTCGGTTCCATTTATGCTAGAAACATTATTCTTTTTA